>JAHPZR010008722.1:0-37500 GCA_019787425.1 Platygyra sinensis | reverse complement strand
TGCAACGCTTGGACACTGATATGGCCAATATGAAGGCTGAATATTTAATCACTGAACTTTTGGCCGATAAAATTTGTCGAAGAACTGCCGCAAAGAGAATGGTGAAAGGTAAATTTACTGTGTGTGAAATTAGCTGAAACAACATTAAATATGCACCGACCATTTGTTGTGTCAGTTGCGTGTTGATAATTAATTAATATTCATAAGTCACGTGCAGTGTCTTTATATCTGATAAAACACCGCATACTAATAAGGATGAGATTTATCGATATAAAGTCACTGCACGTGATGTATTATCAACAACTTGATAGGTCAATGGGCTTATGAATTATTAATGAGTTTTTGAACTGCAGTTTTATAATTCTGAGCATGAACCCGATGTTTTGAGGAACACTGAACTAACTTTTAAAACTAACTATACAAGAACAGAATTATTTAGGTCGTCTTTTTTTTCCTAGAGTTGCTCGTCTTTGGAATAATTTAAGGTATCAGTGTACCCCAAAATGGACAATTTTGCCAAATTTTAGTTATTGATATCCCCAAGTAGATCTCATTGAGTTCTTTTAATTGCAAAAAGTTCTGCGAAAAAAGGTTTCTCCTAGACAAAGTTACAAGGATAAAACGATTTTATGAATAAATTATCTCTAATTGGAAGCTGTCAACGGGTTATCATGATCAGTTACAGTGCGATTAAAAGTCACGTAAAGAAGCCAAAGTTGTGCATTATTATATTTCAAAACCTTCCAATTGTGTCAAAATACTCACGGAATAACCATTCGACTGCTAACCGCCCATTTACATTTGTCCTATATTCCCAATTACGCGCTGTCGTGTTTTGTAAACAGTTTTGAGTCGCAGCCGCTCCTTTTGAGAACAGTTCCCCTTCGAGGCTCCCAGTAGTTTTCACAAAATGCCAGATTTCCAGCATTCAGTACGGCGCCATGTCATTATTATTTATGGAAGATTCACCAGACAAGTAATCAAAATTCCCCGACACCGTTTTTTAGATCAAGGTGTAAAGAAAACGTAGCGATGTCGCTCGCTTTCTCTCGTTAAATTCTGAACGGAAACGAACTCAATTTGTAAAACTACATACTTTTGGGAAATGATCGCTATTTTAGGAAAGGGTTTTATTTCTTGCCTTATCTCAAGAAATAATCGGAATCTGCAATTATTATGCTTTCAGAAAATATATACTTTATTGGGGGTTTTATTATACGTGTGACCGTGAAGCGGCGACTACGCGAAGTTGTCGTTTGGGGTACACTGATACCTTAACTATATCTATTAAGAAGAGGGAATCGCAAATCAATGTTCAAAAAAGACCTAAGACTCGACTGTTTTGCTACTGATAGCAGAGATTTAATGTAATTGTTATTTAATTTCAGTCAGCATTATTTTTGTACCACATAATATTTTACTACATTCGGTTTATAATACTGCCTGTCATTATGTATATTTTATTCATTTTCTTGTTTTACATATATTATTTCTGGTGGCCTTTATCACCAGGGAAGTTCATTCCTGTTGCTAGGTCTTCCAGTAGCTATTTATTTATATGTTTGTATGTACATATATTTATCTGCTGTAAAATTAAGTGAAGTAAAGTACAAACCCTTTGTAACATAGCACCTTCGTATGCTGAAAGGCGAGAGTCACGTTTCGCGTAATTAAAGTCGGTTGTTATGTAACAGAAGATGACGCGGTAACTATATCACGTTTCAGGAGCTGAACGTTTGCGTACAGATTAAAAAGATAACAAACACGCGGTCGGACTGTGTGAGTAACCGTGAGTTTTAAAGCGCGGTACCATATCGGAAACCCGAACGCTATAAAGAAGCTAACCATTAACCCCTTGCATTAACCCTAACCCTAAAAGGCATTTTCAGCGCTTAGGCCTGTAATCAGTAATTACCTCGTGTACGCATCACAAGGTGTCCAAGGGCCGTTTGAGATATGGAAACAAGTCCTAACCATCTTTTAAATTGTTTCCGGGTAATGTTTTCTCGCAAAACGTTGTTGCCAGGGGGGGACGAAAGGTCTTCCCATGATGCTTAGAGTGAAAAATACATGTTTTCACACAGCCACGTCACGCAAATGGCGGTTTTCGCGCGTTAAATACCGGTTTTTCGGATGGATCGTTTGCTTTTTTCTGTAAAGATATCGGTAAGTTTTTACCGGGGCCCAGCTAGGCTGGGGCACCGGTCTTAAAATGCAGAGGGTTTCGTTTTTTCAACGTTACATTGTGAGGGATATATCGCTGACTTAAGATATATCGCGGGCTCGTTACTTTTGGGAGTGCTCGCTGGCTGATTGAAATCTTATCCGCCATTTTGGAAAGCACGAGGCATGGAGTACAGTCAAGAGAAAGATTATAGCTTTTTAGAGAACGACACGTTCCCCAACCTTTATGATGCAAAAGTTTATGAGGGAAAATTTATGAGTGAGTATTTGGAGAGACAAATTTACGAGCGACTACTTAAGAGTGAACCTTCTATCGTGAAACTTATCGGAGAATAAGAGCGACTTACCAAAGCTATCTACATTGAGTGAACCTTCCATCTTAAAATCTATCGAGAATCAAAGCGAACACTTATCAAAGCTGACTTTATAATCATCTTAAAAAACGTGCTACAAGGCGATCTAGACGTGCTCGTGAACCGCCGAGCAGAATTCCACTGCTATTGCTAAGAGGTCTCAACAAGAAGAGTAGCATCTTGAAGAAATTTGTCTTCAAAATGATTTCAACGATTGAGATACCGAAGTCTTCAAACCTGCATCGCTATGTTAATAAGGTGAGAAAACTTTATCATGCACGATATAAATGTAATAACAAACGTGATCCAAAGATAATTAACTTGAATAAAATGGCTATACCCAAGAAAGCTTATTTGTTGTCTTTCTTTAGCAGGCATTATCACAAGATAATGAAACTAAAATGTAAAGCACGTCGATATTTATCATTGTTTTCTTGCAATTGTGTGAGTCATATGACCAATTATGTGAATTTCAAACTAAGTAACGATATTGAGAAGAATCCAGGACCTACTCAATACAACACTGATCATCGTGAACATTAGACCTTTTATGCAAAATGACAGCTCAACAATGCAGTTGCCCTCTCTTATTTCCTCTGAGAATTTGATGCAGTCAAGATTAAGTGAACTTGGTTTACAATCAATAGATGTTGGTGGTGCAAGTGATTGTTTCTTTAGATCTGTATCACATCAATTATATGGCAATAGCAATCATCATATGCATATGCGTCTCTAGAGATGGGTGACCAAGTCCTTGGCCAACTCGTTGATAACATCTTCAATCAAGATGAACAAACTTTGGCCCAAAAGTTGCTTTTTGTTGAAAATGTTTCCTTAACTTACAACAAAGACACTTTAGTTGTGTCTGAAATCAACTAGAAATTTCCTTGGCTTTATTTGGATATTGAGCTTTCCATAAGCACGATCAGGACAAATTAGAAGTCGAATATTTAATATAAACAAATAATTCTTTTTAAAAAGTTGTTAGTGTTATAAAGAAATTAAGACAGTTTTTTTTTAATATTGTGCTTTCTATACGCACGATCAGAACAAGTTCGAAATCGAATATTTCATATAAACAAACAATTATTTTTTCGAAGGTTTGTTAATGTTGTAAAGAAATTATGAGATTTTTTGGGGGTATTGAGCTTTCTATAAGCACGATCAGAACAAGTTCGAAATCGAATATTTCATATAAGCAAACAATTATTTTTTGGAAGGTTTGTTAATGTTATAAAGAAATTATGACAATTTTTTGGGTATTGAGCTTTCTATAAGCACAATCAGGACAAGCTCGAAATCGAATATTTCATGTAAACAATTACTTTTACAAAGGTTTGTTTATGTTATAAAGAAATGAAGAGAGTTTTCTGGATATTGAGCTTACTATAAGCACGATCAGCACAAGTTCGAAAGCGAATATTTCATGTAAACAAATACTTATTTTTAAATGTTGTTAGTGTTATAAAGAGATAACAATTTTTGGGATATTGAGCTTTCTATCCGCCGCAACAGGACAGGTTTGAAATCGAATATTTCATGTAAACGAACACTTAGTTTTAATAAAGTTTGTTACTGTTATAACAAAAATACACAATTGGCAAAATAAAGATTAAAATAAAGATTAAAATTATGTACCAGTCAAATCAAAGCTTAAACTCCCCCCCCCCCCCCCCCAGGCATTTGAATTTTTAAAAAATTTTTGTTTAGATTCCCCCTCACTGGGCCAAAAAGCTGTTCAAATGCCCCCACCCCCGGGAAAATTACCAGATTACTGTTTTAACTTTTCAGTAGTTTCTATTATGCTTCTGCAACTGTGCACGTTAACATGGTTTAATAGACAGCACATATTTATATATTATAGATATAAATTGTTCGAAAACACCTTCAAATACGGAACACAGCTTGTGTAGACCTTTGGTTTTCAACCACTCCTCCACAAATACGCAAACTTTTCCCTTGAATTTATCAAACTTCGGTCTCCGCCATCTCCACCACGATTTATCAACCCACGTAGAATCAGCGCAACTCATAACATGAAATCAAGGCTAGCGATCACATTCCCCACCCCCTATGAGTGGTGATCAAATGCCCTCCCTCCTTGGTAGGAAGAGGCGTCAAATGCCCGGGGTATGCTCGAGGGGGGCGATGTTCAAGCTTCGATTTGATTGGTACATTACTTACATCTAAGCAGGTGTTCAAACTGTCTCTGAATGTAAAATAAGTCAATATTAGCCTCCACAGAAGGGGGAGGGAAGAGTACGAAGATTAACCGTATGGAAACCGGTGTCCCACTGGGCCCCGGTAAGTTCCACGTAGTGGTTCTAGTTTATTTTGCATTTGTCTTTCATTGCTTTTCTTTAATTATACCCAATAATCTTTAAGTAACTATTATGTTTTGTTCTGTTTTGACAGCTTTGTTTGTGAGCAGTACGCCGTGACGTCGCCATTGTTTTCTCTCTGACCTTTCGGCAAGGTAAGTTTAAATGCTTATTATTCTGATAGTCTTGAATACATTTACCCGTTGAAGCATGAAATCTCTTGTTTAACCTTTACTGAACATAATCAATTTAAATGTATTCTAATGTACTCAGGTTTATTGGCAAAAATTACCGGGTTAAAATAGCTAAAAAATACGGCGCGAAAGGTTCATTTCGAGGCCTTGTTTCTGTTGTTTTAAAACAGCACCATGTGTTCGTGAACAGTTTTCGTTTCATCACTTCAGCTTTTTGCCCTACTAGTATTTGGATTGTCCCTTTTATCGAAAGGAAGGTTTTCCGAGATCTTTCGGACCAGGTTTCTTCTAAAACAGTCGACGTCTCGTTTGTTATGATCAAGCTTATGTGAGGAACTGTCCAACTCGGCTGTCGAACTGCAAACTATTCATGTTGGTTCGAGTTCTTGCTACAATTCCTTTATATGCCCCTTGTTTTTTTTCGTTGCAGATCATGGACAGCTCCAAGAGAGCACGTATAGAGAGTGGCTCAACACCTCATAAACCAGAAAGAACTAAGCCGAATAATGGCAGATACAACACGCAACACAGTCAACAGACTTGCGTGTAATGAGTTAAATTTGAATCTTGTGGTACTAGAAAGATCAAAGGATAAATAAACCTATACATCGAGCTCCAGGAACATAAGCTCGATCAGATAGCTGCAAGAAATATTAGAATTTCTCTAGACAAGCCTATAGCTTTCTCGAAATAAAGCTACGGCGTCTCCGAAAGAAAACGTGGAGGACAAATATGATAACTGTGATAAGAATCAACCTACTGTACTCGCACTGACAGCTCTAATCATAGCCGGGCCCGGCGTCACACTACAGAATGCGAGTAAGCAACACATTCACAGTAAATTTCATATTTTGTCCCTCAAAAGAAAATACTTGGGGACTTAAAAACAACTCTTGCAATAGAAATGAGCCAAAACAATACACTAACGCATGGTAAATTATAGAGGTGTCAAACTCAACGAAGGAACACGCAGATAACAGCGGAAATCATGCAGACCTATGACCTCTTAAAATTTGCCTTGGCACGATCTATCTAACGGCTCTAGTTTTCTCCTTATAGCACAACACGAAATGCCCTTCATAAACAAGAGCACGGTGAAGCGACAAAAAGGTCGAAAGACCGAAAAATAAACGGCAAAGGTGGCACGAACCGTAGGAGTCGTGTTTGGCCTGTCTGTTTTATTTACATCATTCCGACAGTTTCACTTTTGATTCTTTCCTCCAGAGGAAACAACAAAGACGTCTTACGGCCAAATCGCTTGGAGAACTGAAGTGCCCAAGCACACAACAGATTTCCATACAAGCAAAACTAGTCACTGGAGTAAATTTCTCAGTTGAGAGGTCGATACAGTGAAGATATATCACACTGGATTCGTCGAATGGGCGCACGGAGCACTCTGAAACGCGATCGAAATGAATGGTCACGTGAGCAACCCACTTCGATAATATAGTTTGAAACAAAGGATTATGGGAAGGCCTTTCATCCCCCCCTGCGTTATTGCTAAATATTACGTAATGTTTTTGTGAGCGCAAAAGAGTTTAAAAAAAGCGCGGTTTAAGTTTTTTTAAACTTCTTGTTAGAATTAGGAGTAAGTTTTTAGAATTCGGAGTGAGTTTTTAGAATTCGGAGTGAGTTTTTAGAATTCGGAGTGAGGTTTTTGAATTCGGAGTAAGTTTTTAGAATTCGGAGTGAGGTTTTTGAATTCGGAGTGAGGTTTAGAATTGGGAGTGTAGTTTGGAATCGGAGTGCACTTGTGGGCCACCGTAATAATATCGTACATATTTCGAAAATCTCTCACTTCAGCTTTTGCGAGAGAAGTAAACAATCAATTTACTGGAGTGCGACAAGTAAGTAAGCAAGTAAGCAAGTAAGCAAGTAAGCAAGTAAGCAAGTAAGCAAGTAAGCAAGTAAGCAAGTAAGCAAGTAAGCAAGTAAGCAAGTAAGCAAGTAAGCAAGTAAGCAAGCAAGCAAGCAAGGAAGCAAGGAAGCAAGTAAGCAAGTAAGCAAGTAAGCAAGTAAGCAAGTAAGCAAGTGAGCAAGTGAGCAAGTGAGCAAGTGAGCAAGTGAGCAAGTGAGCAAGTGAGCAAGTGAGCAAGTGAGCAAGTGAGCAAGTGAGCAAGTGAGCAAGTGAGCAAGTGAGCAAGTGAGCAAGTGAGCAAGTGAGCAAGTGAGCAAGTGAGCAAGTGAGCAAGTGAGCAAGTGAGCAAGTGAGCAAGTGAGCAAGTGAGCAAGTGAGCAAGTGAGCAAGTGAGCAAGTGAGCAAGTGAGCAAGTGAGCAAGTGAGCAAGTGAGCAAGTGAGCAAGTGAGCAAGTGAGCTAGTGAGCAAGTGAGCAAGTGAGCAAGCAAGTAAGCAAGTAAGCAAGTAAGCAAGTCAGCCAGCCAGTCAGCCAGTCAGGCAGTCAGTCAGTAAGTAAGTAAGTAAGTAAGTAAGTAAGTAAGTAAGTAAGTAAGTAAGTAAGTAAGTAAGTAAGTAAGTAAGTAAGTAAGTAAGTAAGTAAGTAAGTAAGTAAGTAAGACGTGTCTTGAATGATACCTGTGAGTTGATAGAATTCCTCGATAGAGGTGTCTGTGTATACCGCGCCTTATCTGTCACTTCATCCGCAAAGAAAAGCACCACTGTTCGGGTTGATGTTACTTTCCTCAGTAACAACATCAACGAAGTTGTATACCGGTCTAGAGCATCAGTAGTGCCAATGAAATACCAGAAACGTAAACACTTCCATTCGTAGTAATGGACGTTGATTACCGGAGATGAGAGGGAGGAAGGCAAGTCAGATGCTCTAGCAGGTAGAGAGGCGACGAATCCATCTGATAACAGAAGGCAACATTATGCAGCAGTTAGTTCTTACAAAGCGGTTTAAGCAGTTTACATGTAGCCAAGAATGTCTATCAGTTTGAAAGACATGTCTGCCGCAGTTCCTAATTTCGGAGCCCGTTTTCCTCTTGACTTTCATTATCGTACTATTCGTCAAGAACCAACTTATCTCATTATTGCTTCGAACAAAACAAACTAAATTATTTCTTTTAATCCCAACGAGAACAGCTTCAAAGGAAACTGTTGTCATGCAAATGTGAAGCCAAAATGGGTTGTAAATAGTTAATTAATTGGCTGAGAGCAAACAAACTTACTCTAAATATGACTAAAACCGAATTTATGCTTATCGGATCTAGGCAGAGGCTAAGTACTCTCACAGAGTCCCCGACATTTGCAATTAATGATTTTGAAGTTAGCCAGGTCACTACTGCAAAATCACTTGGAGTGACCATCGATGACAGACTTGATTGGAATGGCCATATCGAGAAAGTAACAAAGAAAGTCGCTTCTGGTATTGGGGCCATAAAACGAATAAGGCACCTTGTCCCTCAGGCGACCTTACAACTAACATATCAAGCTTTAATACAGCCACACTTTGATTATTGCAACATTGTTTGGGGAAACTGTGGGATAACCTTACGGAATAAGGTTCAAAAGCTACAAAACAGAGCAGCCCCTGTTTTGACCTACTCAAGCTATGACGTAGATGCTGGTCACCTTTTCAAACTTCTAGGGTGGAAAAATCTAGCTTGCCAGCAACAATTTCAAAGAGCTACGATGGTTTATAGGTCTCTGCACGGGTTGGCTCCAAACTATCTTAGTTCTAGATTTGAAAGGCGAGAAGTCGCATATAACCTAAGGGACTCTGAAAATAAACTTAATGTTCCATTACCGCGCACAAACTATTACAAAAACAGCTTCAGCTATAGTGGCGCCATTCTCTGGAACAGTCTTCCTTGTAACTTAAGGGAAGCAGAGTCCCTTGGGCAATTTAAACGATTACTCAAAGAACTGTAAGGCACGGCATTCGTGGAAAGCAGCTTTTTTATTTAAATATTTTTATTATATTTAGATGTTTTTATTGTATTAGTGTTAGGTATTTTTAAAGCTGACGAATTTTGTACCGTGGATAAATAAAGATTTACTACTTACTACTACTACTACAGGAAGACATTAGCAAAGCTGACGCTGGTCACAGACTGGGGACTCACTCTTCACTAACGCACTAAAAGTACTAAAATAACAGAAACACACACAAAAAACTGTTATCTGTCTTCTTTAATATGTAGGGATCAACAAACGCTTATCGGTTTCTTTTATAGTATATGTAAAGGGCGAATTTCATCTAATAAACTCACCAAATAGAATTCTCTCTTCCTTATATTTCACATGTGATAAAAGCGATACGTCCAATCAGCTTCCAGTATAGCTTTTTTCACATGTGAAAAATATAACCAATGAGCATTGAGTAGAATAACCCATTAGCCAATCAGAACATAACACTCAAATGGGTTCCGAGACGCGCCGGTTGAGAAAACATGTTTGTGTTTTTCGCTAAATATGGTTGCAGCATGTTTTGTTCCACCTGAATCAACTTTAGAGGATTTTATCGAGGAGCAAGCAAACAAAAACAAGTTAAGTAAAACCAAAAGAGATGTTATGAGAATGAAAGGAAAAGACACAGAATTCGAAAACGTTGAACCGAGAGAGCTCGACGAAATACAGTGGGCATTCATTCTGGCGGTGAAAATAAATAAATAAATAAATAAATAAATAATTAAAATGACTGAGGAGAATATGAACCAAGAACGCTACAGTCGTTTTTATCAAGCTTTGACCGCTATTCACGGAAGAAGGCTGACGGAAAGAGAAACAAGACAAAGGCAGCTCGCGCTCTGACTGACGAAGAGGTCGATGTTCTTTACGGCAAAGAACTTTTGGGTCTTTCGTCTCCGGAGTCCTTGTTAAACACGTTATGGTTGAACAACACTCAGCACTTCGGCTTAAGAGGGTGGCAAGAGCATAGAAATATGAGGTAAGACGGTGTTCAGTTTTAAACTAGTGCGGATGGAACGGAATTTCTTGAATGTACCGAGAGACAAACAAAAACAAGAACGGGCGCTGAACCAAAAAACACTCGCACAGTTAAGCCGAAAATGTTTTCTGTCCCAGGAAGTGGCAGAGATCCAGTGCGAGCCTTCCACCTTTATGCTTCTAAAAGAACAGAACAAATAAACTCAGAGGACAGTTCGTTTTATTGAGCGGTGAACCTCACCAAGATGGCAAATTCGTCAAACCCTGGTTCAAAGCATCGCCGATGGGTGTCAACAAGTTGATTCACTCATGACGACTATGGCTCAAAAAGCGGGTTTGAGCGCAGAAGACCTTACCAATCAAAGCGAAAGAAAGCCGGCGGATCCAAAAGTTAAACTACCAAGAAGTTCCCCCGACTCACATCATGCAGATCTCTGGCCATAAAGATGTTCAGGGCCTCAATAATTACAGTTCACTTTCAGAGAAACAGCAGCGGAATATCTCTAACATCTTGAGCAGTACCACTTCCAACTAAGAGATCGCTCGCAATTGATCGGGAAAGAGTAGATGTCAGTTTACCAGAAAACCAAGATTCACCTCTACAAGTATTGTCCCTACTTCGAGGTGCTAACTTTCACGGAGGAACATTTAATATCTCGGTAAACAGTGTAAGTCAGTAGACTCCAAACTTGTCTATGCACAGCGCAAAGCGCCGTCATTATGTGATTGAATCAGAAAGTGATTAATTGGACTTTGAATAAATGTGGAGAAGTGTTTTCGTCATTGCAATTTTGATTTTTTCTTTCATTTAGCGTTATTCTGAATGAGGAGGTTTTTTAATGCCTGAAACAGTTTTCTCCTGAAGAAAGCCTATTGAGTAGTTCGTAATTTTTTTAAATTGGATTCTTGAGTTTTCGCTATTTCGCAAACATGTTTTATAAAGCTTGCATCATAAAGAAAAAATAATAATATTGCTGATTTACACGCTTATATTCTCCTTTAAGATATAATAAACAAATTACACTACAGAAAGTGCTTTGTTTATTAACTCGATCGTTGCAAAACTTTAGAAACTCACTCGTTCGTTACGCTCACTCGCTCGTTTCTAGAGTTTTGCAACTCGTGAATAATCCGTAGACGCACTTTCTATGAAGTAATCTATATATATCTTATAAATTTATTTGTGCATTCTCCATTACTGGCGTGCCCACTACGTAACTCCTGCCACCAGGTGTAATCACAAACGAAACTTGCAATCCTTTAGCTTTACTCATCGTGAACTTCAGTAGAATAATCATCACCTTATTATTTTATTTGTTTTTCATACTTCATTACTAAGTACCCTTAAGATGAATATGTTGGAAAATCTACAACTACATTAATAACTCGTGACTTCATTTCGTAGAGCATCTTACATCGAGAAGCGATTGAACTTCAAATAAACTGGGCCATAATTATGCCGCATGTTGTCAGTGCTCAATTATCGACCGGAAGCCACACAAAAAACAACTCTTCCGCGCTAGTGAATCAAGGACATGCCTGATAGTTAGCTAGGCCTAAAACGCCTTGGTAAAACAAGGAAATGAAATGTTACTCACGATCGATCAGCCTTTGACGTGCTTTCCTTCACACTGCTAGTGGCCGTGTTTAACTGGCAAATAGCAATGTCCAGATGTACTTGAATTTCAACGAGCGGGAAAGTAAGATAACAACTCTACAGTCTATAACCGCATCAAAGTTTAGGCCAAACAACACCCAAAGCAGCTAGAAATGTCTAATTCATTGCCACGTCTAAGCCCTAAATTGATGTGGCTAAGGGTCTTTGCTGTCTAAAGCAAGCACAATATTATCGCCACACTGAGCGATCCAAACGCCCTACGATTACGCGGCTAAATGACGTCCCGCGTTTAATAAATCTCAGGACCACTACGATAATGGACGACGCTTGCTAGCAAATCGTTAGACTCGCACCTTCATTGCACTTAATGTTGTCCTCGGGCAGACGTCCTTCAGACAGCAGTTATAGAACGTTAATCGGTCGGTTCAACGCTCGAACTGAAATTCAAACGAGTGTAGCCTGAAAAAGGAGGGGATTGAAGGGGGTGGATAACACTAAATAATTGAAACAAAATAGATAATAGCAAGCAGTTCTCTGCATTTCATGGTAGATAAACTCTACAAGTTGTGCCATTTGGAAAGCCCCCCCCCCCCCCCCCCCACCCCAGCCCCCACACCAAAAAAAAAAAGCCGGATCACCTGTTCCAGGAATGAAGGAGTTCAAATCTGCGAAATCGGACAGATATACATTACAGGAAATATCTTACCGGAAGTTTCAAATCCTCTACGCGTGTTTTCAGAACCCATCCCTGTTCAGCACGCCAGTTACACATACTCTCTTCAAAGTCGCAGTCTGGACTTGCTGGAGAATGAAACAAAAAAAATCGTTACTGCTACCGTCGGGGGAGGGGGAACGGCCACTGGGTATTCATGAACAGTGGGAATGTTGCACTGTGATTGGAGTTGCCAACAAACGATCGCTCTTTAATCTTAAGTGATTTGCTAAAACTGAATAAAGGAATGATTTATTTCTGGTTTACGTTCCATACGTTTTGTAAACTTACCCTGTTTTATAATTTCTTCACAAACTCCATCCATCACCGTTATGTCATCCACTGCAGTATCACCTCCTATGCCAGTACCGACTGTTCCTTCTATGACAAACTGACCGAAATAAAAAAAAAAATGCCAATAGTTTATCGGTTCAAATACGTTTTTATTTAGCAGAAACCTATTTACATAAATTGAAAAAAAAGATAGTGACTTAGCCATTCTGTAAAACTCAGATGTATCAAACTACTATATTACTGAAACTAACTTGAGGCTTTTTAATAAATAAGAGTGGAGGCACGTGGCCTCATGGTTAGTGTCGCTAGACTCCGGAGCGGCGGTCCGGGTTCGAGCCCTGGCCGGGGACATTGTGTTGTGTTCTTGGGCAAGACACTTTACTCTCACGGTGCCTCTCTCCACCCAGGTGTATAAATGGATACCGGCGAACTTAATGCTGGGGGTGGGGAGGGGGGGGTGGGTGGGGGGATGGGGGGTAACCCTGCGATGGACTAGCAACATCCCATCCAGGGGGGAGTAGAAATACCCCTGTCGCTTCATGCTATAGAAACCGGGATAAGCTCCGGCCTGATGGGCCACAATTGGCTCGTATGCAGACTTTGCATACCTACCTAATAAATAAGAGAACATTAACTAACAAAAATGCTCACGTTACTTTCCATTCCAAAGAGAGCGTAACGTTCAATACTTACATAGCCAAGACTTACTTTATATAAACTTGGACTGTTCAGAGCCGTCTGCCCAAATCTCCAGCGGTTTCCTTGATCTCCTGACAGCCTCCAGACGAGTGTTTCTGATTGGTTAGTTTTGACATAAATGCTCAGGTTGCCAGTATCTGATCCATGCATGTGATACCAAAACTGAACACAAACGTTTTCATTGGTTCTATATCGTCACTTAACAACCTCGCCTTGTCTCCAGTGGTTTTCTGAGAAGCTTCAATAAAGATATACGATCCTGCAAAATAGGAATTCTGCTATAGTCTACGTATATAGAGAAAGACTTGTATTTTTGGTTCCTTGCCAAAGTCGGCTGAAAGTAGTATCATATTTTCTGTGTTAGCAGAGAAACAAGAGAAATAGTTGGTCTTGAACTATGATTCTACAATACAAGAGACGGAGAGGAAAGAGAGAGAGAGAGAGAGGGCTCAATTCAAAGACTTAGGCTTAGCCAAGTAGAAGTCACATGTGAAATGGCGGATTGTTTTTTCTTTCCTGGTTGTACCACTTTACTGTTTACTATCATTGAACATTTTTTGTGAAGCAGTGTAAAAATGTTAAACTTCACAATGCGTTAAAATACACATCTGAGCAAAATTTATTAAACGCATATGATAACTTTCGACAGTCAATAGACATGAAACGATTACAGGTAGTCTCTAAAGAAAACATTTATGCTATGATGGCAGGCAATAAAGCAATTAGTTAATTTTAAAACTACTTGAAATTGATAACGACCAGGGAAACGCATAACCTCTAATCGCTCGTTAGAAAAAAAAAATTCTCTTTGGTTTTTTACTTTTTAAAGGCAGAAAGTCGAATTGTTAGTTTATGAATTCTCTTACCATCTTCATTAAACGAGGTGTGATCATAACTCGGTCCAGTATTTTCTGTTGGTGTTTTGCCTGAGCCCACGGTCCAGTGGAAAGTGGCATTCTTATCAGGTTTCAGTCCGCAAAGTCCATTTTGAAAACTGCAATGACCTGTTTGAGACCAATGGAGTGGGAATAGTTTACGAACAGTATGAAACCAAAACAAAAGATGTGCAATGCGAGACGAATTCCTTCCTTTAACATCGAGATCTCTACAGATGACTTTATTCACCAAAAACAAATTGCTAAAGGCAAGAAATCGGTTTTTACTTGTGTTTTTTAAAGGGAGAGCCCAAGGTTAAAACTGCCCTTAGTTATTTTTTCTCCCTTCGGTCACAAATCGCCGTCTGGCCCTAAAACGCATGCGTACTTTCCTAATTAGGGGTCGGTATACGACATCCCCGCTCGGAAAGTTTGTCAAGTTAGCTAATTAGTATGCGAGCGAGAGTAATGGCGTCTCCGCGCAGAAATGTTCATTTGCTCAAAATAGGGGCAGACTCTTTCGGGGATGGAAGTCAGGACATTTGTAAGGATACAGAGAGTAATTTGGGACTATTTGATGGCTTTTTAAGGCTGAAATTATAAAAAAGCAAGGTTCATTTTAGCTTTCGTCCGAACGCGGCAATGCGGTGAATAATTTACGGCCTGTCTATATGTTTTCTGTTCTTTTTTTTCTTTTTTTTCATCCTCTTTTCTAGCCCCCGAGGTAATTTGTTTGTCTATATCACGTAAGAAAAGTTCGAAAAAGATGTTCCCATTCAAAGCTAAGCTCGCAGGCAATAATTCTGAATTTTTTGACCGGAACGTCGGCTAGCTGTAAAACAATCAACAAAAGCAACTGAGATTTCATCATGTCAAAATTCTGACGTTCACAGCTGGATATGCCAGAAAAGAAGCCCAAGTTCACGCAGATATGCGTCTTGTTTATATACATGGTGCATGCAGTAATATTGAATAAGTAGCTAATCAACAAGAAAACAATTCCTTGAGTTAACAAGCTGTTGCCAAGATTTGAAAGCAATGCAGACTGAACGGAGCTAAAATCAATGAACTCTAAAGGCTATATAAATACTTTAAAGGTACATATTGTTATGCTTTGTATTTCATGATCATCACTTATTACTCGTTTGTCACTTATAGAAGGTTTTCATGTCATAGTCACACTGCAACAAAGTCACTGTTTGTTAGGAACTAGTTACAAAATGAAACAAACATAACAAAAAAAAAGTTTAAAGCTTTTCGAGATCACGCTCAACCTGACAAATTGGTTTTTTCGCTTGCAATGGAAGGCAGATAGATGAAACATGATGAAAAGGTATTCTTAGTTGACGAAACAGAAAGTACGCATTATCTCATCTACTGTTAAGTTTCAATTTCCGCTAAACAACGAACAATATGTAAAATGTAAAATGTAGCATGTAAAGCAGTTCAGTGAGTCCATATTACCTCTAAAAGATTCACATCTTGTAGGCCCGGCGGTGGAGGTACATGCTAAATTATTTAGGTGGCACTTTCCAGACCCTGCAAAGAAAGCACAAGCGAAGAGCATATACAAACCAATGTTATCGATGTATGAATCTCTCGGGTCTGGGTAAACAATACAAAATTAATTTCGACTTTGTAATGTTAACACCCGCATTACAAAACAAAATAATTCATTTTGGTCACGGGAATGATGTTTGGGTAAGTCATTGTAAATGCAAACCAAAGCGTTCAAGTTTGGTTTCTTTGGCTAATGTGGCTATATCTAACTTACCACATACAGAAGGTGAATTAGTCTCATCCCGCAAAAAGGTGTTTGAGTACATGTTTCTGACCACGAAATACATGACCCATCAACACAATGATAGCTAGACGGGCATGGATTTCCTGAAAAGTAATTCAATAACCATGAGAGTAAAGTGACTTCCCAAAAACTTAAGACAGTGACCTCGGCCAGGTCTCGAAGTTGATCGCACGATCCCAAGTCCAGCGTAGACACCTGCTATTGGGTCACCACACCTCCCGACCAATACACTGTGGCTGAACATAAGCG
The DNA here is from genome assembly GCA_019787425.1 of Platygyra sinensis. Taxonomy (NCBI): domain Eukaryota; kingdom Metazoa; phylum Cnidaria; class Anthozoa; order Scleractinia; family Merulinidae; genus Platygyra; species Platygyra sinensis. The sequence goes on along the minus strand of JAHPZR010008722.1, from coordinate 21,347 downwards.
CGAAAGGCGTTGTGTTTGGTTTGGCACAATTTTAGATAGATAGTATAGATAGATAGATAGATAGATAGCTAGATAGATAGCTAGATAGATAGCTAGATAGATAGCTAGATAGATAGATAGATAGATAGATAGATAGAACATGTGCTGGTTTTTGATTGGATCGCAGGCTCATGTCAGGTTAACTTGTTGAAAACGAGGCAGGATTGTTTGGAAGCTAGTTTATGCTATCCTTGGATTAAAATTTATTTTAATTATAACTTTTTTCTTCTTTACAAATGTTTTTTTTTTTTGCTGCTTTGTTTTGCGTATATGGTGATTATAAAACTCAAAACAGAAAACTCACCGCAAAGTTACAAAACTCAAATCAAAATTCTACGTTTTCCTGGTTAACTTAATCGGGCACTGAACAACCCATCCAAGGAGCTACGCTTTTAGGCTGGCCTAAATCTATATATTAGGATTATTTGCAAAACAGAATATTGCTAATTACATTAAAAGGACTACAAATAAGGTCACTATATATGAAGAGCTTTAAAAAATTACTTAAATCGTTCAAGCCTTAAGGGCATTAAAGTAATAAAATTGTTACGAAACCTGTTCGTCTTAAAAACTGGCTTAAACGTCCGCATATGTCTTAGGTTAGGGGTACGTGTGTTTCGATCAAGAAGAAGTTCATGGAGTTTGCTCAGTTCGTTTGTAAAACGTCCTTAAATAGTTTATTCACTAGTTCCTGGCGGCGGTCTCAAAGTTAGTAGGTCTGATTCAACCAAGGCCTCATTGTATGAGCAAAGAGGAAAAATGAGGCGCATAGCCCGCTTTTGTACTCCAAACCTTAAACCCTTATTAAAAACAGTGTACTTACGGCAATTATGTTCGTCATCTCCGTTAGAGCAGTCATTTTTTCCATCACATACAGCTGTTGTCAGGAGGCATGCTTCCCGCTGACAACGAAACCTGTTGGAAGGGCATTCACAATCGTCCTCGTCTGATTCATCTTTACATGCAAAGTCTCCATCACAAAAGAGATTCTTCTGACACATTCGCCATTTTTGCACCTAAACTGCTTGTCACTACACCTGAAATCTGAAAAGCTCGTTGAGTCAGTCCAGTCCGGTTGCTAATTGTCGTGACGTTCTTTAAGAAATGAGTGAGCCACTTCCGTTTTTGCAACTTTGGAAAATGGACTATTATATTTGTCTTCATTACATCTGACCATGCTACAGCTAAGAATCATTAATTTTGTGAGCATTCATGTGTCCAGTCGCCCACAAAAGCTAAGCAAATGATTAAAGACGAGAGAAAGAAGCAGTTATTCAATACCTGGCTCAGCAAAGTAAGGTCTTATGGAGCAGTTCTCAGTTGTGACATTGACGTTATCGATTGCTACATTCATCTCGGCATCAAGAAAACCGTCGCCTCAAAGATTATCTACAAAATACGAAAAAGATCAAAAGCTGTCTCACAGAAAAATAGTGTGAACCATACAAGGCCTCGATGAGATTTATTTTAAAAGGTATTCACATCCAAGGCCTTAAAAGACACTTGAAGGCGAAATTGTTCACGAACCTGAATTCCTACAGCGCCTGACCAAGCCACTTGGGCCACTGACCATTCTTTACCGTGGTATCCAACCAACTGCCATACTAATACCAACACTTCCCGTTTTCGTGTTTTTCAGGAAGACCTTTAAACTTGACTTTGATTTAGTGGACATGAGGTAATTAAACCGCAAAACACACGCCCACAGATTGATGGAATGGTTTCCATGGCAACAATGGGCTTTCCATGCGTGCTTTGTGCGAGTTATCAATATAAGCAAAACTACCTGAAAGAAGAGACATCGTTTCGATTAGCCACGTAGCTTTAAAAGTAAAAGGATTAATATTTTTTATTGTTAACACGCACGCACCACATTGCATCATTGTTGCACACGTTCGGTCATGTTGGAATGTTTGTATCGTGCAGAATGGCCAAATGTGTACAAGTGCAACTGAGCGAAACAACTATGCAACGTGTTGCAATATTGTTGTACATTTGGCCAGAAATTAAGTAATGATCCAGGTAAGAACTGTACCATTTTCTATTGTTCTGCGGCAAGACCAAGAATTTATTAACTGATGGAAAGCAGGTTTATGAAATAAAATGTTTTTCAACTGTATTCTGAAAGGTAGTTTTCTTTGTGTGTAAACATTTCAACCAATCACAACAGTCGTAAACAAAGACAGTAAAAACCTCAAATTTTTCAATGTTCCCCACATACGACTATTGTGATATTTAGATCCAGAAGAGATTTTGTTGAAATGAAAATAGTTGATCAATTAAGGATAAATAAATATGCAGCTACCGCAAGTTTTGGTAAGTTTTGCTGATTGAGCCAATCAGAAGTATGATACAACAATAGCAATGTTGTGCAAAAGTTAGCACCTTTCTGCATTCCTTGTCGCGTGGTTGCCTCCTTCTTACATGGACTGTTACTTAAATTAAAACCCCTTGTAAAGACACTCCTTGAGTGTGTCAGTCGCTTTGTATGTGAAACGATTCATAGTAATTAATAATTGTCTTTTCACTAATAACGCTTAACAAATAGCCAAGTGATTGAGGACAATCTTACAGAGATCAAAGAGTCAACTTCGCTGTTTCTTTCTCTCAAGATTATCAACAAAGTACTGTCCTCAGTTTAATGGAATTTATTTATCCAGTTAAGGAACAGGTTCGTTACAATAACTCAGCCCTCCTCCCCGAGTTTTTGAACTTGAAGGTTAAAGCAACAACAGCAAGAAGGAACATTTCACACAAACACAAGCGCAATATTAGATCTATCGATTCATTTATACCTGGATATTTAATGAAGGCGTTATTTGAGAGATAACTTCCATTTGTTCTCACCAACGGTGGTCCAACCGCAATATCCAAAGTCAAAAGAACACTCTTCAAGTATTGCAGCTATCACAGACGTAAACCGGACACATCATGTAAGACGAGGGAGTTTATGTACCGTATATATACATAAAGCTCTGAAGTGAAATCGTTCTTAACAAAGACCAAACCACACAAGTTGTCCATAAATTTAGTTTTCTAACGCAGTTAAAATAAAACATTTACCTGGAATATGAACATGTCCTAGGACTCTCTCGTCAACACTTTGATGAGAATTGTTGACAGACGAGGGAGTTTATGTACCGTATAATAATAATTTAATAGTAATAAAGATTTTGGGGTGTATTTAGAAGACTCGATGCGCTTACTTTACTATTTAAGCAATAGAACACTTTTTCCGTGTTGACACAACCTCATCGAAACACGAGAGAATTCGAGACAGTTATGCAAACCCGAGACGCAGTCGAGAGTTTGCATAACTGTTCGAGAACTCAACCCACCCCTCCGAGTGTTTAAATGAGGCTATGTAAACACGGAAAAAGTACTATATTGCACATATAAAATAATTTTTAAAATACGCGCGAATCTAAAACGTCACAACCGTGTTTACATGCTTTCATCTAAACACACTTTTCGACCAATGAGAGCGTGTGTAGTAGCACAATTATTTTATAAAAATAGGCAGTCAATGACTGCACGTGGCTACTGCTGTTATTATTTAGAACACTGCAGTAAAACAAATCATATTGCAATAAAAGGGGTCATAAAACGAGCTAATATGAAAACGTTTTTGCACTCGTAGCTTATTAAAAACATGCCGACTTGTTTCTTGCACCGCGCAAAATATGCCGATCTCCAAATTTGTATAGATAAGACTTTCGGTAGTTTGAATTTAATATCTTACCTCTAAGTTAGTTGGCTTTAGATGAAGGGTGCAGAAGAAAAAAACACCGTGATTTTGAAGTAAAATTGTGCAGGAAAATTAAAACTTCGATTGTGCGGGTAATTGTGCGAGATTATTGACGAGCCAATGTTCTTGCCAAGTTCTAAGGAAATTCTGCATTGACAATAGTACTGCCAAATTTACTTCACTAGTAGTTCAAATATACCTAGCAGGCTTAGCAATCGCCAATTCTTTTGAAAAAAAACTGCGTTTGACTGCTTAAGAAAATCACGTTGCGTGACGCGAACTAGACGAGTGAAGCCAAAATAAATAGCAAAACAGACTGCCGCATCTTCGCCTATAAAATTAAGAATACTCCTGCCTTGATTCAATAAAAGTATGGAGCTTGATTATTTCTTCGCAAACTGCGATAGGAATCCCAAATTCTCGGAAGTTATTTTCAAAAAACACAACTTGAAAGTTTATGCAAATTATGTGCAATGTAATTTGACGCGTTGTTATTAGACTGTTGTTTTCGCGAGGGAGTTTATCACGATTCGTCTTGGTTCTCTCGAAAGAGATTATTCGCTCTTCAGAGGAGTTATAATTCTTGAAAAGGGCTGAAGATCGCAACACGGCAGATATGGCTGCACAATTCACTTCGATCGCCACGACCAGTAAACGAACTCCGAACAATTTCTGCTAGCATAGACGCAGCCGGAAAGTGTTTTTAAAATACTACATACCCGGCAGTCTGAAGTTATTCTAGAATCTACACGGAAAAAACTCCTCCAGTCCTTCTAAAAAACTGTAGATCTTTGTTTAGGAATGTCAAGCGATTTCAAATATAATTTTTGCTATGTTCGATACCAGTCGAGCAAAACCGAGAGAACACAGAAATTCGAGTGTTCTTTCATTCCGAACACCGGATCGATTTCTATTCGATTATCTGTCACGAAGACCGAATAGTTCCGAACACAATCCGAAAATTGGACACTCTACTTACTTACGCACATGATAGCAATATGGCTACAGCTGCCAAGCAGCAGTAGCCACAAAAAAGCAATAGACCACTTTTTCCGTGTTTACATAGCCTCATCTAAACACTCGGAGGGTTGGGTTCACGAAAGTTTTGGAAACCCTCGACTGCGTCTCGGTTTTGCATAACTGTCTCGAATTCTACCAACCCCCCGAGTGTTTAGATTAGGCTATGTAAACACAGAAAGAGTGCTCTATTGCTTTAATATAAAAATAGGTTAAAACCAACACAATGTTACTCATAACAGAAATAAATACAAATAAATGAGACAGTTACGTGAAGGCTAGATACAGTTCGTCATAAATTAAATCAAAAATAAAATTTTCGAAACAAGAATGTTTTGAGGGCAGATTTAAAAGATGAAATAGATCTAAGATGTACTATTTTATCCATAATATAGGTTCGTAGAAAGAAAAGGCACGTTCACCGTATGTCACAGAATTAATATTTACAGTAGGGACTGTAAAAAATAGTTTAGAGGATGAGCATAGGGTTCATTGCGGGTGATATTGTTGTAGGAGAGGCGACAAATAGGTTGGACAAAGTCCATGAATGTTCTTGAAACTCTGGAGTGAATTCGTTCTTACAAAGACTAAACCATACACGTAGTCCATTAATTTACTTTCTAACGCAGTTAAAATGAAACGTTTACCTTGAATATGAACATGTGCTAGCACTCTGTCGTCAATACTTCGATGAGAATTGTTGACAGATGAATAAATGACCTGTTAAAGAAAGTTAAATCGGAAACGAATAAACTGAAAACGCATTTCTCTTATGTTACATCAGTATATTTAGTTATTCTGCCACTTACAGAATTTACTCTCTTTCCATATACAGCATGAAAATAAAACGCTCGCAAAACATCCAAGAAGAATAAAAGCAACTAAACCTTAACTCTTTATCATAACCCTGTATTCTAATAACATTACCAAAGTCTGTCACATATGAACTCAGTAAAATGACCCTGCTCTCCACGAGTTCTTGTAGCTCAGTGGATTGAGAGCCCGCCCAGTGTTCGGGAGGTCATGGGTTCGATTCCTGTCGGTCAAATCTTTTCTTTTTCCCACGCTCGTGTCATGTTGATCAGTTCACTTTTCACATTACCAAAGTGGTTTATCACATTCCTCATGAGTACTTTTTACAATACTTGGTCTTGGGTGTGGTAAGTTATCTCAAATGATCAACCCTGAAATTATCATGACCAAGTTAATTCTATAACAGATAATAACTGACCTTTATTGCAGACTCTTCAGGTTGTCTGTCCGTGTTAAAAGTAGCTGTGAATGATGTGTTCATACAAGAAAAGTTAAGCTCCGGATTCAATGTTACATTTGTCCAAGGGTTGAGATGTTCAGTTCTAACGGGCAATCCGGGCAATATACACCTTCACAGCAGAACTGGTAAAAACCTGTTATAGAAAATAAAACGATAAGAAAGAACACTCTTATGGGTTTTATATCTCTTTAATAATGTATGGCAAATATTTTGAAATTATATCAAAAACTCATTAACAATTCATAAAAGGAAGTGCAAAAGAAATGAGGGTTTAATGAGTGTCTTTAAATTTGATAAACTAAAGTGCTTATGAAGAAAAAATAATTGCTGCTTATTTGAAAGGCTTTTTAAAGTAAAGAAGCATAGCGTTTCTTTTTTGGAATATCTTTTTTCGTTTTAGAGATATTCACGATTCTGTAATATGCAAATGCAAATGAGGAAAGTGATGACGTCATAAAGTTCCAGTTAAACAGTAAAATGCCGAATCAAGAATATCTCCAGAAATATTGGAGCAGTGTTCTTCAAACTTGGCACCAGAAATTTACATCTCAAAAGAAACAGAATGACACCTATGTTGTTGTTGCCATGGCAAAGTCACCCAGTGGGACACAGGGTCCTGCTTGAAACAGACCAGGAGGGAAGGGGTGTCTCCAGGCAAAACAATTGTTTAGTCATAACTACCAGTGTGACGTCACGTCATACATCGGTGATTTTCGATATGGCGGCCAAATGTTTTGGTTCGTTAACTGAAAGAAATGTGGAAATTTCTAACTTTTTGATGATTCGATTACTTTGTTCAATGTTACCCAGGATTCAAAATATATGAAAGACTTCTTTGCAGTAATTTTCGGTAGGATAAGTTATTCGAAAGCCTCATATTTTGAGTAGAAACATACTAACAAGTGCCTGAGACGTCGACAAAGTTTAATGGATTGACAACGTTTTTCCGGAGCCCACGCAGAAATGCGGAGATGTCCTGATCCCAGAATAGGAGGTTTGGTACATGGTATATTAAGTTTGCTCTGTGCTGAGAATTAAGCCTTCAGTACTTGTGGCTCGTCTCAACAATCCCTTCAAAGTTAATGGAATGGCATTTGGAGAGCGACTTCAGAATACCCGGGCACGATTGCGTGACATTGAACGCTTGCTCCCGTAGTCCCGCAGTGGTGTTGTATAGCGATATTCACTGTTTACAAACAAGTCTTTTGATATTTAAATTTTGCCAACCACAGAACAAAAGAATCCTTTGTTTCGAGAGCCAATAAACCTCTGGTTGGCACATTAATGACAATAGGAGACGTAAACGATGAGTATCGCCATTTTATGGGTTGATGAACGTAAGACGAGTAAAACTATAGCGATGTTTCTCGTTACGTTACATATTGTCATTAATGTGCCAACCAGAGGTTATTGGCTGTTAGAAACAATGCATGCTATTGTTCAGTGCGCTGGCAAATTGAATATATCAAAAGAAACATGACGTCAATGTTTGTAAACAAGAAACATCGCTATTGCTCCCGCAGTCCGCAGTGGACAAAATGAATATTAAAACTCCGGGTTTCGGCTCATGGTTATAGAACGAAGTCTTTTCATGTGTAACGCGCTTGTTTCGGCTGATGAATTTTAGAACGAGGTATATTCATGAGTAGCACGCTTGTTTCGTGTATACATTAAGTTTTTCTCTTTTGTTTCCATATGCAAATATTTATTGACTGCGGGACTACGGGAGCAGGCATTTAATGTCACGTAATCGTGGCCGGTCGCGTTTAAAGACATTTGATCATAATAGCAGGACCTGGACAAAACACGAAACAAAAATAATCCAATTAGTTATGACCTTAGCCCTTCTGAGAGCACACAGGCAGTCATCTACCCCACAAAATTTAAAAACACAATCATTCAACCAGCTAACAGCTGGTAAACATAGACACTCTGACCTTTCACCAATCGAACAAAGTTTAACACGAGAAATCAAACCGACATGTACGCCCTCGCACTCAAAAGGATTGTTGAGCAAAATGGCTCATCACATTGAGAAAAACTAACAATGGCTTGAAAGTTATATCAAAAAAGGAACAAAACCTCCTATTATGAGGTACTTCTGTTGAAAACTTGAAGAGAAAACGGCGGGCGTTTTGGGTGGCCTTTACTGACCGGAAGTCAAGATGGCGGTAACCCCACTTGACCCGATTTGTTTTCAATAAAATTTAGAACAAAAACGCACACAAAACAACAAACAGTTGTACTCACAGACAATATCCACTACAAAGCTTGCACATTTATGCCAAATTAGTGAATAATAGCGCAATAATAGCTTGTATTATCCTCTTTTTCTTTGAATTCAATGGAGCCCGACACCAATCTGGGCAAGCCGAGCGAAGCTTCGACTTGTTGCTATGTGACGTCAAACTGGCAGTGATGAGTCGGTCTCTGACAGATACTCGAAAACAATAGAGTTACCCCCTCCCTCCTGGAACAGACATAGTTCTCATATTGTTTTAATTCATTAGATTGTTGGGAGTGGATGACCCTTCTTTAAAGTGCCCCTATGAAGTACAGAGCTCACGTTTTTTGACTCTTATTTCTGTGAATCTACGGCCTCCATTAGTTTTCCTTGTTCCAATTCTTGGTTGAAAATTGGAGTAAATGACGTCATATAAACTCTTGGTCTTCGGCCATCGTAACTTGATTAAAAAGATAAAACAAACAGCGGTGATAAACATATTGAAAACTCTCATTTTATAATCTTGACGTTTCGTATGCCAGTCAACATACATTTCAAAAGAATAACGGTTACAAATTTTTGAAAAGCTATTTATACTGTATAAATGGGGGTCTGGAACCTAGACAGAAAACAACTGCAATCAATAGAAATTTAAGACGATTCAAACGGAAAATGTCTGTAAAGGGACAATGAAAAGGCTTTCTAATAGAGTAAAAGCTTTTCACTGCTGACATTGGCATTCAAAGCTGGCTGTAACTCTTGAATACACAAGGTCTCCTTAACTTGAACAAGCAGTTATTCTTTTGAAAATGTATGTTGACTAGCATACGAAACGTCAAGATTATAAAATGAGAGTTTTCAATATGTTTATCACCGCTGTTTGTTTTATCTTTTTAATCAAATGACGTCATATTCTCAAAAATACCGCACAGATTGAAATTCTAATAACAATACGTGTGGAAAATTGTACGAATACAGGGGCTAAAGTTTTTGTTCTTCTTCGTGTGAACTGCTGTACTAATTGTTGTTATAATGGGCTCTTTGCACGATCCAGTCACATGGTACAAAATTACATATACTGGTGGGCAAGTCGCGCAGTGGGACTTCCAAAACAAAGGCAGGTCCAGGTAAACTGGTACGAGTTGCATTGTTTTGGAAGTCCCACTGCGCAAGTTGCTCACCAGCTGTATATGAAATTTTGTACCATGTGACACGAATCGTGCAAAGAGCTTATTTCAATCCGTGCGGTATTTTTGAGAATATGACGTCATTTACTCCAATTCTCAACGAAGAATTGGAACAAGGAAAATTAATGGCGACACTAAATTCTCGGAATAAAGGTCCAGGAAACGCGCGTTGTAATGTTTCGTAATAGATTAAAATTTGGCAATACTGTACTTTGTAGGAAAATGTAAAAAAATGGATATCGAAAATTTGACGAAAGAAGCACTTTAAGATAAAATCTGGGGATTTCAGAATTAATTAATACAGTATCAACGGTACAACTGTCGTCATGGCCTGAACGGCACGACGGGAGTCGTTTTGTTTCCTTTGTGAAAAATTTAAAGAACACTGCTTTAATATTTCTAGAGATATCCTTGCTTGAGGGTTATACTGGTTTGGTTAAACCACCCATGACATCATCACTTTTCTCATTTGCATAATGCAAAAACGTACATATCGCTAAAACGAAAAAAGATATTTCAAAAAGAAAAATATAATTCTTCTTTACTTTGAAAAGCCTTTCAAATAAGCAGCAATAACTTTTTACTTCATAGGCACTTGAAAAGACACGGCAGCCGATTATCTCCAGAAAAAAAATACTAAACCCAAAAGAGTATATCTTCCACACACGCTTCTGAAGCTGTTCAAAAAACTTACAGCATTGGTTTTACCGGGTTTAAAACACTCGGCTACGCCTCGTGTTTTTAAATCCGATTAAACATTACAAACTAGAATGGGCAAAATGAAGGTCACTGTCAAATGCAAGTGTTGAAAAGTGAAATTCCTGTTATCAGTAAAAGAGTGGTAAAATGCTCTAAAGCACGATTATTAAAATTATTAATTGATTTATCAGCAAACTAATTCTAATTTTAGTTAGTAGAATTCTAAATATTCAGTGGATTCCAATACAAATGCAACACTCTGACTGACTGCATATAAAGAGGCAGGTTTCTTTGAAAATAACGCTACAATCCGTCCACGAGTTATTTGAAGGAATTTTAGTAACAATTCTACTAAAAAAGTACAAACATTATAATATTCGGACTTCGGCCTCATCAGCAGACATCTCATAGAAATTGAGAGCGAATAATCTAACTGTTGACTTTTTTTTTCACTTTATAGTATCTACAGAAGTGTAGATTTTTCACAGTCCCCTACTTTTTTTAGATCATGGATGTTGATCGTCTCCGTCATCTTGGTCTCTTGATGCCAGCGAAACAAAATTCCCTTGGGTAGGGGTGGTGGGTTTAATAGTGTGGGGGTAAAGGAGTGGAAAAATAAAGAGACTGTTAGAGCATCTGTGCAGCAACGGCAACACCTGATTGGTCTAAGAGACAGTAGAGTTCATCAGAGCACAGCAGGGCGTTGGCAACTCGAATGATAGAAAGAGACATTTTTCACTTCGCGGCTCAGACAGAAGAATTTTCTGGAGAATGTTTTGATTTTTATCATCTGTCTGCTTTTTGTCTTGGAGAATTGGTGTTGAAGCAATAGCAAAAAGAGCCTGTTTCTCGTTCACGGGAAGATTTTCCATCCTGTGGATTCAACACCAAAATGTGTATTTTAAAAAGATCTGCCAGACGAATTTTCTCAACTCCAGCCCTTTAGGGATCTTAAAAATAGATTTTCAGTCAAAATGTACTTGTTCCTTTCCACGGAAATAATCGACTGAAATTTTGAAATTAGCGCCACAAAGATGGCACTCATCTGAACTCGCGGGCTTCGTCGTTTTTTTTTGGAGCCAAAGAAGAGTTCTTTCGTCCCGCATTCATTCGACGCAACTTAATAACTGCATTCAATCGATTTCATGAGCCATGTTCCCTTGAAGACCTTAAATTAAAATGTCTCGAAATTCACAACTGCACGGCAACACGTAATCGATCTCATATTTCCCTGATTTGACAGGCTTTTTCCTCCAGGGGAGGAGATTGTTATTTGACTTGATCAGCGAAGGCGCCATGCCCCTTGAACACGAGACAGAGTTAAGCTGTTTAGTGTTACAGTCTCCTTTTTTCGCCCGTCGTGCCCTCCACCACTCCTACCCACGGCACGGGCATTTTGTACTCTCCCCATGTTCGCTCGCATTAAGAGACCAAGATGGCGGTCCGTCGAACTCATCGATCGACATCTACGATCTCGCAGAAAAAACAGGGGACTGTGAAGAGCCTATCAGAAGTTTAGAAGTCTGCACCTCTGATGCTAAAGACGAAACGTACAGTTAGCATTTCTTCCATCAATTGAGTGGAGTGGTCTTGTTTGAGCTAGTAAACTAACCTGAGATACGTAACTTTGAACCAACGACACCAGATAAAAACTTTTGGTTATCTTGTAGTGTCACCTTTAATCTCCGTATTCCTGTTGAAAATTGATGTCCAAAAGAGAGTTTGCGAAAAATGACATATTTAAGTATGCAATCGTTCAGAAGACCCTCTTGAACAATGCTAAAAAGATCTCATTCTTGTTTTTTTCGCGTAACTAACAAATGGCATGCTATTGTATCCAGAATAACTTTGTCGATCTTTGGAATCAATTAACGAATACTAAATTTGCCACCTATGGTTATTTTTTGAAGTGGATTTCTATATCACTGAAGTCATGAAAGCCAATGTTTTCCTGTCTCTTAATAATGGTAAATGCATCGTTTGTTTTAAAACAAGAAGACACTTCAATTTTACCTGGTTTAGTCCAAAACAGTCTTGTTTCTAGGAATAGGCCGTTCATACTCTCCACTTGGTTTTCGCCATGCCCACAGATACGTGGTCCTTACCCAAACGTTCAAACATAAAAAACCTCCATTTTATAAATACGACACTTATCAAGAAGACAAGTGGTTGCGACACTTGTTTGTGGGATAGCTTTAAAACAAATGATTGAGGGAAAAAAAGGGTTATAAAGAGTACGAGGCCACAATAAATATCCTGGATAACGGAAAAAAAAAAAAAAAAAAAAAGTATTTCAACGTAAAAAAAAATGACTCTATAGGTGTTAAAATTATTAGTATTCGTTAATTGATTCCAAAGATCGACAAAGTTATTCTGGATACAATAGCATGCCATTTGTTAGTTACGCGAAAAAAACAAGAATGAGATCTTTTTAGCATTGTTCAAGAGGGTCTTCTGAACGATTGCATACTTAAATATGTCATTTTTCGCAAACTCTCTTTTGGACATCAATTTTCAACAGGAATACGGAGATTAAAGGTGACACTACAAGATAACCAAAAGTTTTTATCTGGTGTCGTTGGTTCAAAGTTACGTATCTCAGGTTAGTTTACTAGCTCAAACAAGACCACTCCACTCAATTGATGGAAGAAATGCTAACTGTACGTTTCGTCTTTAGCATCAGAGGTGCAGACTTCTAAACTTCTGATAGGCTCTTCACAGTCCCCTGTTTTTCTGCGAGATCGTAGATGTCGATCGATGAGTTCGACGGACCGCCATCTTGGTCTCTTAATGCGAGCGAACATGGGGAGAGTACAAAATGCCCGTGCCGTGGGTAGGAGTGGTGGAGGGCACGACGGGCGAAAAAAGGAGACTGTAACACTAAACAGCTTAACTCTGTCTCGTGTTCAAGGGGCATGGCGCCTTCGCTGATCAAGTCAAATAACAATCTCCTCCCCTGGAGGAAAAAGCCTGTCAAATCAGGGAAATATGAGATCGATTACGTGTTGCCGTGCAGTTGTGAATTTCGAGACATTTTAATTTAAGGTCTTCAAGGGAACATGGCTCATGAAATCGATTGAATGCAGTTATTAAGTTGCGTCGAATGAATGCGGGACGAAAGAACTCTTCTTTGGCTCCAAAAAAAAACGACGAAGCCCGCGAGTTCAGATGAGTGCCATCTTTGTGGCGCTAATTTCAAAATTTCAGTCGATTATTTCCGTGGAAAGGAACAAGTACATTTTGACTGAAAATCTATTTTTAAGATCCCTAAAGGGCTGGAGTTGAGAAAATTCGTCTGGCAGATCTTTTTAAAATACACATTTTGGTGTTGAATCCACAGGATGGAAAATCTTCCCGTGAACGAGAAACAGGCTCTTTTTGCTATTGCTTCAACACCAATTCTCCAAGACAAAAAGCAGACAGATGATAAAAATCAAAACATTCTCCAGAAAATTCTTCTGTCTGAGCCGCGAAGTGAAAAATGTCTCTTTCTATCATTCGAGTTGCCAACGCCCTGCTGTGCTCTGATGAACTCTACTGTCTCTTAGACCAATCAGGTGTTGCCGTTGCTGCACAGATGCTCTAACAGTCTCTTTATTTTTCCACTCCTTTACCCCCACACTATTAAACCCACCACCCCTACCCAAGGGAATTTTGTTTCGCTGGCATCAAGAGACCAAGATGACGGAGACGATCAACATCCATGATCTAAAAAAAGTAGGGGACTGTGAAAAATCTACACTTCTGTAGATACTATAAAGTGAAAAAAAAAGTCAACAGTTAGATTATTCGCTCTCAATTTCTATGAGATGTCTGCTGATGAGGCCGAAGTCCGAATATTATAATGTTTGTACTTTTTTAGTAGAATTGTTACTAAAATTCCTTCAAATAACTCGTGGACGGATTGTAGCGTTATTTCAAAGAAACCTGCCTCTTTATATGCAGTCAGTCAGAGTGTTGCATTTGTATTGGAATCCACTGAATATTTAGAATTCTACTAACTAAAATTAGAATTAGTTTGCTGATAAATCAATTAATAATTTAATAATCGTGCTTTAGAGCATTTTACCACTCTTTTACTGATAACAGGAATTTCACTTTTCAACACTTGCATTTGACAGTGACCTTCATTTTGCCCATTCTAGTTTGTAATGTTTAATCGGATTTAAAAACACGAGGCGTAGCCGAGTGTTTTAAACCCGGTAAAACCAATGCTGTAAGTTTTTTGAACAGCTTCAGAAGCGTGTGTGGAAGATATACTCTTTTGGGTTTAGTATTTTTTTTCTGGAGATAATCGGCTGCCGTGTCTTTCAAGTGCCTATGAAGTAAAAAGTTATTGCTGCTTATTTGAAAGGCTTTTCAAAGTAAAGAAGAATTATATTTTTCTTTTTGAAATATCTTTTTTCGTTTTAGCGATATGTACGTTTTTGCATTATGCAAATGAGAAAAGTGATGATGTCATGGGTGGTTTAACCAAACCAGTATAACCCTCAAGCAAGGATATCTCTAGAAATATTAAAGCAGTGTTCTTTAAATTTTTCACAAAGGAAACAAAACGACTCCCGTCGTGCCGTTCAGGCCATGACGACAGTTGTACCGTTGATACTGTATTAATTAATTCTGAAATCCCCAGATTTTATCTTAAAGTGCTTCTTTCGTCAAATTTTCGATATCCATTTTTTTACATTTTCCTACAAAGTACAGTATTGCCAAATTTTAATCTATTACGAAACATTACAACGCGCGTTTTCTGGACCTTTATTCCGAGAATTTAGTGTCGCCATTAATTTTCCTTGTTCCAATTCTTCGTTGAGAATTGGAGTAAATGACGTCATATTCTCAAAAATACCGCACGGATTGAAATAAGCTCTTTGCACGATTCGGTCACATGGTACAAAATTTCATATACAGCTGGTGAGCAACTTGCGCAGTGGGACTTCCAAAACAATGCAACTCGTACCAGTTTACCTGGACCTGCCTTTGTTTTGGAAGTCCCACTGCGCGACTTGCCCACCAGTATATGTAATTTTGTACCATGTGACTGGATCGTGCAAAGAGCCCATTATAACAACAATTAGTACAGCAGTTCACACGAAGAAGAACAAAAACTTTAGCCCCTGTATTCGTACAATTTTCCACACGTATTGTTATTAGAATTTCAATCTGTGCGGTATTTTTGAGAATATGACGTCATTTGATTAAAAAGATAAAACAAACAGCGGTGATAAACATATTGAAAACTCTCATTTTATAATCTTGACGTTTCGTATGCTAGTCAACATACATTTTCAAAAGAATAACTGCTTGTTCAAGTTAAGGAGACCTTGTTATTCAAGAGTTACAGCCAGCTTTGAATGCCAATGTCAGCAGTGAAAAGCTTTTACTCTATTAGAAAGCCTTTTCATTGTCCCTTTACAGACATTTTCCGTTTGAATCGTCTTAAATTTCTATTGATTGCAGTTGTTTTCTGTCTAGGTTCCAGACCCCCATTTATACAGTATAAATAGCTTTTCAAAAATTTGTAACCGTTATTCTTTTGAAAATGTATGTTGACTGGCATACGAAACGTCAAGATTATAAAATGAGAGTTTTCAATATGTTTATCACCGCTGTTTGTTTTATCTTTTTAATCAAGTTACGATGGCCGAAGACCAAGAGTTTATATGACGTCATTTACTCCAATTTTCAACCAAGAATTGGAACAAGAAAAATAATGGAGGCCGTAGATTCACAGAAATAAGAGTCAAAAAAACTTGCGCTCTGTACTTCATAGGGGCACTTTAAATAAGGATCATCCACTCCCAACAATCTAATGAGTTAAGACAATATAAAAACTATGTCTGTTCCAGGAGGGAGGGGGTAACTCTATTGTTTTCGAGTATCTGTCAGAGACCGACTCATCACTGCCAGTGTGACGTCACATAGCAACAAGTCGAAGCTTCGCTCGCTTGCCCAGATTTGGCGTCGGGACTCCATTGAATTCAAAGAAAAAGAGGATAATACAAGCTATTATTGCGCTATTATTCACTAATTTGGCATAAATGTGCAAGCTTTGTAGTGGATATTGTCTGTGAGTACAACTGTTTGTTGTTTTGTGTGCGTTTTTGTTCTAAATTTTATTGAAAACAAATCGGGTCAAGTGGGGTTACCGCCATCTTGACTTCCGGTCAAGTAAAGGCCACCCAAAACGCCCGCCGTTTTCTCTTCAAGTTTATAACAGAAGTACCTCATAATAGGAGGTTTTGTTCCTTTTTTATATAACTTTCAAGCCATTGTTAGTTTTTCTCAATGTGATGAGCCATTTTGCTTAACAATCCTTTTGAGTGCGAGGGCGTACATGTCGGTTTGATTTCTCGTGTTAAACTTTGTTCGATTGGTGAAAGGTCAGAGTGTCTATGTTTACCAGCTGTTAGCTGGTTGAATGATTGTGTTTTTAAATTTTGTGGGGTAGATGACTGCCTGTGTGCTTCAGAAGGGCTAAGATCATAACTAATTGGATTAATTTTTGTTTCGTGTTTTGTCCAGGTCCTGCTATATATGATCAAATGTCTTTAAACGCGACCGGCCACGACTGCGTGACATTAAAAGCCTGCTCCCGTAGTCCCGCAGTCAATAAATATTTGCATATGGAAACAAAAGAGAAAAACTTAATGTATACACGAAACAAGCGTGCTACTCATGAATATACCTAATTCTAAAATTCATCAGCCGAAACAAGCGCGTTACACATGAAAAGACTTCGTTCTATAACCCATGAGCCGAAACCCGGAGTTTTAATATTTATTTTGTCCACTGCTGGACTGCGGGAGCAATAGCGATGTTTCTTGTTTACAAACATTGACGTCATGTTTTTTTTTTTATATATATTCAATTTGCCAGCCACTGAACAATAGCATGCATTGTTTTAACAGCCAATAAACCTCTGGTTGGCACATTAATGACAATAGGTAACGTAACGAGAAACATCGCTATAGTTTTACTGGTCTTACGTTCATCAACCCATAAAATGGCGATACTCACCGTTATACGTCTCCCATTGTCATTAACGTGCCAACCAGAGGTTTATTGGCTCTCGAAACAAAGGATTCTTTTGTTCTGTGGTTGGCAAAATTTAAATATCAAAAGACCTGTTTGTAAACAGTGAATATCGCTATTCAACACCACTGCGGGACTACGGGAGCAAGCGTTCAATGTTACGCAATCGTGCCCGGGTATTCTGAAGTGGCTCTCCAAATGCCATTCCATTAACTTTGAAGGGATTGTTGAGACGAGCCACAAGTACTGAAGGCTTAATTCTCAGCACAGAGCAAACTTAATGTACCATGTACCAAACCTCCTATTCTGAGATCAGGACATCTCCGCATTTCTGCGTGGGCTCCGGAAAAACGTTGTCAATCCATTAAACTTTGTCGACGTCTCAGGCACTTGTTAGTATGTTTCTACTCAAAATATGAGGCTTTCGAATAACTTATCCTACCGAAAATTACTGCAAAGAAGTCTTTCATATATTTTGAATCCTGAGTAACATTGAACAAAGTAATCGAATCATCAAAAAGTTAGAAATTTCCACATTTCTTTCAGTTAACGAACCAAGACATTTCACCGCCATATCGAAAATCACCGATGTATGACGTGACGTCACACTGGTAGTTATGACTAAACAATTGTTTTGCCTGGAGACACCCCTTCCCTCCTGGTCTGTTTCAAGCAGGACCCTCTGTCCCACTGGGTGACTTTGCTATGGCAACGACATAGGTTTCTTTTGTGATGTAAATTTCTGGTGCCAAGTTTGAAGAGCATTGCTCCAATATTTCTGGCGATATTCTTGATTCGGTATTTTACTGTTTAACTGGAACTTTTATGACGCCATCACTTTCCTCATTTGCATATTACAGAAACGTAAATATCTCTTAAAACAAAAAAGATATTCCAAAAGAAAACGCTACGCTTTTTGACTTTAAAAAGCCTTTCAAATAAGCAGCAATTATTTTTTTTCTTCATAAGCACTTAAGTGTATCAAATTTAAAGACACTCATTAAACTCTTATTTCTTTTGTACTTCCTTCATGAATTATTAATGAGATTTTGAAATAATTTCAAAATATTTGCCATACATTTTTATAGAGATACAAAACCCATGTTCTTTCATATCGTTTTATTTTCTACAACAGGTTTTTACCAGTTCTGCTGTGAAGGTGTATATTGCCCAGATTGCCCGCTGGAACTGAACATCTCAATCCTTAGACAAAATGCGACAGTAAATTCGGCGCTTAACTTTTCTTGTATAAACACATCATTCACAGCTTCTTTTAACACGGACAGACAGCCTGAAGAGTCTGCAATAAAGGTCAGTTATTATCTGTTATGAAAGTAACTTGGTCGTGAAAATTTCAGAATTGATCATTTGAGATAACTTACCAAACCCAAGACCAAGTACTGTAAAAAGTACGAGAAATGTGATAAACAACCTTGGTTATGTGAAAAGTGAACTGATAAACATGACACGAGCGTGGGTCAAAGAAAAGATTTGATCGACAAGAATCGAACCCATGACCTCCCGAACACTGGGCGGGCGCTCAATCCACTGAGCTACGAGAACTCATGGAGAGCAAGGTCATTTTATTGAGTTCATATGTGACAGACTTTGGTAATGTTATTAGAATACAGAGGTTATGATAAGGAGTTAAGGTTAAGTTGCTTTTATTCTTCTTGGATGTTTTGAGACCGTTTTATTTTAATGCTGTGCATCGAAACAGAGTAAATTCTGTTAGTGGCAGAATAACTAAGTATAACTGAATGTAACATAAGAGAATTATGCGTCTCAGTTTATTCGTTTCCGATTTAACTTTCTTTATCAGGTCATTTATTTATCTGTCCACAATTCTCATCGAAATATTGACGAGAGAGTCCTAGGACATGTTCATATTCAAGGTAAACGTTTCATTTTAACTGCGTTAGAAAGTAAATTAATGGACTACGTGTATGGTTTAGTCTTTGTAAGAACGAATTCACTCCAGAGTTTCAAGAACATTCATGGACTTTGTCCAACCTATTTGTCGCCTCTCCTACAACAATATCACCCGCAATGAACCCTATGCTCATCCTCTAAACTATTTTTTACAGTCCCTACTGTAAATATTAATTCTGTGACATACGGTGAACGTGCCTTTTCTTTCTACGAACCTATATTATGGATAAAATAGTACATCTTAGATCTATTTCATCTTTTAAATCTGCCCTCAAAACATTCTTGTTTCGAAAATTTTATTTTTGATTTAATTTATGACGAACTGTATCTAGCCTTCACGTAACTGTCTCATTTATTTGTATTTATTTCTGTTATGAGTAACATTGTGTTGGTTTTAACCTATTTTTATATTAAAGCAATAGAGCACTCTTTCTGTGTTTACATAGCCTAATCTAAACACTCGGGGGGTTGGTAGAATTCGAGACAGTTATGCAAAACCGAGACGCAGTCGAGGGTTTCCAAAACTTTCGTGAACCCAACCCTCCGAGTGTTTTAGATGAGGCTATGTAAACACGGAAAAAGTGGTCTATTGCTTTTTTGTGGCTACTGCTGCTTGGCAGCTGTAGCCATATTGCTATCATGTGCGTAAGTAAGTAGAGTGTCCAATTTTCGGATTGTGTTCGGAACTATTCGGTCTTCGTGACAGATAATCGAATAGAAATCGATCCGGTGTTCGGAATGAAAGAACACTCGAATTTCTGTGTTCTCTCGGTTTTGCTCGACTGGTATCGAACATAGCAAAAATTATATTTGAAATCGCTTGACATTCCTAAACAAAGATCTACAGTTTTTTAGAAGGACTGGAGGAGTTTTTCCGTGTAGATTCTAGAATAACTTCAGACTGCCGGGTATGTAGTATTTTAAAAACACTTTCCGGCTGCGTCTATGCTAGCAGAAATTGTTCGGAGTTCGTTTACTGGTCGTGGCGATCGAAGTGAATTGTGCAGCCATATCTGCCGTGTTGCGATCTTCAACCCTTTTCAAGAATTATAACTCCTCTGAAGAGCGAATAATCTCTTTCGAGAGAACCAAGACGAATCGTGATAAACTCCCTCGCGAAAACAACAGTCTAATAACAACGCGTCAAATTACATTGCACATAATTTGCATAAACTTTCAAGTTGTGTTTTTTGAAAATAACTTCCGAGAATTTGGGATTCCTATCGCAGTTTGCGAAGAAATAATCAAGCTCCATACTTTTATTGAATCAAGGCAGGAGTATTCTTAATTTTATAGGCGAAGATGCGGCAGTCTGTTTTGCTATTTATTTTGGCTTCACTCGTCTAGTTCGCGTCACGCAACGTGATTTTCTTAAGCAGTCAAACGCAGTTTTTTTCAAAAGAATTGGCGATTGCTAAGCCTGCTAGGTATATTTGAACTACTAGTGAAGTAAATTTGGCAGTACTATTGTCAATGCAGAATTTCCTTAGAACTTGGCAAGAACATTGGCTCGTCAATAATCTCGCACAATTACCCGCACAATCGAAGTTTTAATTTTCCTGCACAATTTTACTTCAAAATCACGGTGTTTTTTTCTTCTGCACCCTTCATCTAAAGCCAACTAACTTAGAGGTAAGATATTAAATTCAAACTACCGAAAGTCTTATCTATACAAATTTGGAGATCGGCATATTTTGCGCGGTGCAAGAAACAAGTCGGCATGTTTTTAATAAGCTACGAGTGCAAAAACGTTTTCATATTAGCTCGTTTTATGACCCTTTTATTGCAATATGATTTGTTTTACTGCAGTGTTCTAAATAATAACAGCAGTAGCCACGTGCAGTCATTGACTGCCTATTTTTATAAAATAATTGTGCTACTACACACGCTCTCATTGGTCGAAAAGTGTGTTTAGATGAAAGCATGTAAACACGGTTGTGACGTTTTAGATTCGCGCGTATTTTAAAAATTATTTTATATGTGCAATATAGTACTTTTTCCGTGTTTACATAGCCTCATTTAAACACTCGGAGGGGTGGGAGAATTCGAGACAGTTATGCAAACTCTCGCCTGCGTCTCGGGTTTGCATAACTGTCTCGAATTCTCTCGTGTTTAGATGAGGTTGTGTAAACACGGAAAAGTGTTCTATTGCTTAAATAGTAAAGTAAGCGCATCGAGTCTACTAAATACACC
>JAHPZR010008718.1:42500-61300 GCA_019787425.1 Platygyra sinensis | reverse complement strand
ATACTTGGAAGGTGTCATCTTTATTCACCGCTTGCATCCACTGCAGATACTCTAACAATACTTTCCTCAGTTCTTTTCTGTACAAAGGACACAGCGCTATAGTGTGGCATTTATGACTGTCGTTGTGTGTTAAATTAACGATAAATTCCATGTCATAAACAGTTTTGTTCAGTTGGAATTCAGTTGTAATCAACTTCTATGGATTATTAACCTGTTCATAATTTAGCAGACTAATTGTTTTGATTCCTTTGTTTTGTATTTTTTATCATGTTTCATTATTTTATTTATTCATTTATTTTTTGAACTTGCCTTGCTAGTCAAGAAGTTAAGTTAACCAACTTTAATATTATTTTTCACAAAAATTACAGGCCGTGGAAACTGATTATTTACTTGACATAAGTTTGAAACCATAACCAAAACGCCTGACACTCGGTCATGGGACAATGGTGAATATTATCATTCAAGTGGAAACCACAACTCGCTAATGGTTCTACAATCGTTTGTTTTAACTGTTCGTATTTGGGGCAACCCCAAGTTTCTAAATCGAGACAAGGAATGTTCAATTTGTTTAATAAGTCTTTTTCAGCATGGCCCCCTTTGTAGGCTACCACAGTTCTTTTCTCCGTCTTGAATTGGCTGTATAATCTCAGTAAGACAATATCTACTTCATCATGCTCATATGCTCTCTCTTGGTAACGGGGTTGATAAGTGAGTCCGTGTATGTTATGTTTTGCAAAATTCACTGTCTTTTTATCCTTGTGAGACAAGTTTTTAAGTGCTGCTGGCTGGAAGAAAGCATGGCGGTCAAAGTGTTCATCCCAAGAGTAATAACCCATTTCACGCACTTGAAATTTCTTTTGCACAAAGAATCCCTCCAAGTCTATGACGAGACATACGCTGTTCTTGATTCTCAACTCCACTGCAGCATCAGTTTCTTCAAACGCACTAATTGTGTCCTCATTAGCTTCGTCCACGGTTAACATAGGTTTAGATGTGGATTCGACTTGCATGTTTGGAAGCTATCCGCTCAAAAATATTAGTTTACTGGAGTTTGTGACAAGAATAAAGTACTAAACGGAGAACGCGCTTTTATTTTGAACAGTTAATAGATTTCTCATGAGCCAATCAGGGTTAATTATTAACGGGCAAGCCCAGGCAGCCTTATTGTTTGTATTGTACTACACTGACGCTTATTAGTATGGAGGAAGGCACTTCATTAGTATGGAGGAAGACACTTTACCTAGGCAGTTTGAATAGTAATGATTTACCTAGGCACTTCATTACCTTGACCGTTATACATATTAATGATTTACCTAGGCCTACCTAGGCCTACCTAGGCAGTAACGCGGCTTAAAATGCTGACCTACTACTACTTCGACCTAAACTTGTATGTACAGACCATACGAGTTTCCTCGTCAGCGCAAATTTATCCCGGGGGGGGGGGGGGTACTTGACAAATGTTTGAGTGAGGCGGTGCCGCCGAGGGTTTGAAACCCTGACCCTGTTTAGAACACAAATACGCTAAAAACCCTACCCTGTGTAGGACAACAACCTCCATTTTAAGACCCTGTTTAGGACAAGCGACAAAATGCACACTCGCTGGTTTTATAGGAATTTACACTGTTTAATAAGTCATTCAAATTGAAGAAATCATGGTCGATGCGTCTAAAACCAAGTTGTTGCGTCTCAACACTTAAACTAAACAAAAAGCCGTCAAGCATTAAGCTCTAAATTAGCGTGGCAAAATGTCGTCATTGCATCTATAGAAGAGCGATTTTTTTAATAGCAAATCAAAGAGGAATGATTTCTTCAATTTTTGTTTAATGAATAAGAGGAACTTATTTTTGAGGTTAATTTTATTTTGATTAAAGCACTAATAGAACTTTTACAGAGAAAAATATCCCTAAACAATATATATACCAGCGGGATTACCTCATGTCTGCGCGACACAGTGACATCTTTCTTTCATCGCGTTATCCAAGACAAAGAAACTAGACCTACCATATGTCGGTTTACTCAGTTGATGTGGCGCAAATCAGGAAAAAAGAATGCGTCGCTTTTCTGCCGCTGAATCGCAAGCACTTTCAACTTCTCGCAGGCTCCGGGTCGCAGGCTAAGAAAAGAAAGAGACTACTCGCAGTCTGGGTTAAAGTCTCTCGGCTCGTAATACTATACCCTGTTTAGGACAGGCTCTAACCTGTTTAGGACAGAAGCAAGTCGAATTGTATACCCTGTTTAGGACAGCGAGGCCAAAAAAAAACATACCCTATCCAGCGGCACGTCCCCGTATAGCCCAAATAAGGGAGTACCCCCCCCCCCCCCGGGAAATTTATGCGGTACTGGATAAACCACAATGCATCCGTAAACACCAAAACAGTACAACCCGTACTGAAGATTCAACCAGTGTAAGAGCGTAAAAGGTCTTGCACAATCTACACTCATAACACAAGCTGGGTCTGTGTCTGTTGGCTTGTGCCAGGAGAACTAACGCGTGATACGATCACCTGAAAAAAATTACTCGAACCCAAGCTTACAACCAAGACTACTAATTCGCCGTAGACACTAGACCACGTGACAGGCACTCGACTCTTGCAGACAAATAAATAAATAAATCAGGTGATGGCATAGCGTGGCTTTACACTTCGTGTAAGCCACACAAAAATAAACCGCGAGCCGAGCAAGAACCGCTCGGCCTACGGCCGCGCGGTTAAAAAAATAAAAATAAACCGAAGGCAGAACAAGAAACCGCCCAGCCTTCGGCTGCGCGGTTTAAAAAAATACACTGAAGGCAGAACATGACCCATGCACGCCTACGGCTGCGCGGATAAAAAAAATAAACTGAAGCAAAACCATGAACCACCCAGCCTATGGCTGCGTGATTAAATAGGTGGGAAGGGTAGAGCTGCATTCTGTGTTTCTCCCCAGACTACCTCCAAATTGTACGGCCCCTTGCAAAGACTGGTGATGATTATATCGAAGAAAGCGCCGAATACAATGAAGTAAGCACCGAACAAGGAAGTACCGAATGTAAGGAAGAGAGCACCGAATACAATGGGGTTAGCACCCGTAAAAATGAAGAAAACACCAAACAAAGTTTGAACCGAATATAATGAGGAAAGCACTGAGTATAATAAAACCAACACTAAATATAATGAAAAAGCAGCTAATATAACGAAGGAAGCACAGAATATAATGGAATAAGCACCAAATATAATGGAATAAGCACGGAATATAATGGAATAAGCGCCGAATATAATGAGGACAGCACCGCATATAAAGACATAAGCACCAAGTATAATGGAATAAGCACCGAGTATAACGAGTTAATCACTGAATATAATGACATAACCACCCAATATAATAAAAACAAGTACCATAAGACAGTTCTGGCGTTCCATAGAGCTGTCTTTTTCTTCTACGGGAAATCACCAATTTTACCGTTTTGAAATACTGAAATTTTTTCGTTCTTGCTTTTGGCTTTGGTAGAATACATATGAATGACATTTAATGGAAAAGTGATGAGCAATGTTAAAGCAAGAAGACAGGATCAGTCGATCAGATAAAGTTTGACAGCGCATCTAAGAGTGAGAAAAAATGAGCCAATCACAAGCAATGTTCTTCTGTGTTTGTTTCACGTGCAGTTGAAAAGGTCATGCTAGTTGGCTGTGATTGGTGGTTTTCGATCCGTATTTGCTGCGGTTTGTCCATTATCTTTTGCGGTTTCATCTCGCATCTGATTGGTCGCAAAACAATAAACATTCCAGAAATTTTCTCTGGTGCTCACGGTTTTACGGGAAAAACTGTAACTATAATTAAATAAAATATAACAAGTTCAAATAGTTAATTATATAATTATGTAAAAATAATAGACTAAAAAAAATAAAACAAAATAGGTAGTACAATTGAAGAGTGTGTGAGAATTCTCTTATTGTGTGTTGTGACAGTGATTTTGGTGTGGTTGAAACATTTGGCAGCAAGGCGAAATTTACAACAATTCTTAAGGCAATGCTCTGTCTAATAATAATTTCATTTTCTTGGCCTCGGGGTATTACAGAAAAATACCTTGACACAGTAAACCAGCGAAAAGTATTGTCCGTATGCCTACAATCCATTCTTTTATTTTTACTTCCATAATTAATTAATTCAGGTATTATTTTCAGCCATCTGCTGTCTGTTTCATTATTTGCAAGAATTCTTATAAAATTTGCTTTTGGTGTGATTATCTACCTGTCTGGTATAAACTACTAAAAATAAAACAAGTACTAATAATTTACATTGTAAAAAGCAAACTTATTTGGCCCTGCAAGACTTTTAAATAAAGACGACCAAGTCATTTACGCAAATGTAAATTGTGCAACATTTCTCTGGCAGGTCGCTTGACCAAGTTATTCCTCAGTCTTTTGCAATTTTATTTCGCCAGTCACCAAAAACATGAATCTCACTAGTTTCCGAATAATTATCTCTCTTATTGCATCATTCAAGCAAGTTCAGTAGAATTATATGTAATGCAACTAAGGCGAAGGTGCTTGTAAGGATTACGTCATTGCTAGGGAATTGGCCATCAAGCTAAAAAGTAGGTGTGATCACACAACCTTCAGACTTTTATGACTTCCATGACTAGTTTTCCAAGCCTTAACACATGACGCAAAAGGGCAGTTGATTCAAAGCTGTTAAATAAGCCCGTGAACGGAAATTTACCTTTGGCAACTGATACATAGCCTGTAACCTTGTGCACTCTTTCCTACATAAAATATGAGGACGAAAGAGTTCAAACGGCACGATTTTAAGCAAATCTTTTTGCACTTTCTGGATTAAGATCAAGCTTTAGGAAAACAGACAAATTTCAAATTTAACAACTGGTAATCTCAGCCAAACTTAGTTGCCTTCACGCAAATAATTAACTCACAGGCTGCTTCCAGTATGCAGTTTAAACTGCAAGTAATGTGCACACTCAGTTAAATACTTAAGAACATGAATTACACTTAATTGTTTAACACAGTCATGTTCTTTCACGTACAACTAGAGTGTGGTTTCCTCTAAGACTGCTGGCATACCCCTTGACGGAAATAGAGAAGACAAAGGGATGAGACGGGGTATTAATAATACACTATTTTAGTGCACAGATTACTTCCCCTATGATTAAACAGTTAAATTGTAGTTTCATAATTCAACACATTCTCATCTGCTCCTTTCTTCTTTGCCTTTCTGAAGCTTCTGTTTAGGGGGTCTCTTTTTTGCCAGATGTCATATGTGCATTCAATGATTGGGGAATCTGCCGGAATTGATTTCAGTTCCCATAGGGGTTGACGTTTTCCATCATTTATAAAGGTTTCTGTTGAGTCAAAAGGACAGTGTCACATTATGAATGTAGGTTGTTGGTCCCAACTGTGTGGCATTTGGTCGTAAAGGCTGCCCAGTGGTGAGGCATTTGGCAATTCAGTCAAAAACAAAGATTAAACATCACTACTTTCTTAAAGTGGAAGCCTGCTTTAATAGACATCAAAAGAATGTAGATGTAAATTCTTTTTCCAAGATTTAAGGTGGCTCGATCGGATTTTTCAGTACTGATACCTATAGATCACAACGCACTAAAACATAATACAGGAGATTGATATCCACGCTCTTGCGAGGGATAGACCAAAGTTTTGGGTGCAGTGTATTTTATTGAAATCGGATTTACCATAGCAATGCAATGACATCATTGCTGTTTTTACTCACTGTCCATTTTCTTGAAATCTAGGGGTTTTCTTTCTTAACTGCCGACTGCAGTTCACAAAGTGTGCCTAATGTGTAGTGATGTGTATCGATCTCCTGTATTATGTTTTAGTGCGTGGTGGTTTAAATTTTAAGTTGGAAGGTGTCACTATTGAAAAATGTGATCAAGCCACCTTAACCCACTGGAAACTAGCTGGTACCCCATCACCACCCCTACAAATTCATCCTGGTCCTCCATGTGCAAGAAAATCGAGGTGCGCAACGATGATGGATGGCACGATTGACAATATTCGTGGCATGAGTTCTGGATTTGTGACTCTTCGTTTAAGGTGGCCGAACACAGTTTCACGCGTGCTTTTGCTGACGCAATATTTAGCATGTGCACAGGGATTTCAAAGAACAAACATGCCGTCAGTAGAGCGATCATTCTATTTACTCAACACCTGCACTATCTGTGTTAATTTTCTCTATAATTGAATGCAGTGTATTGATGGCTTTAGTCTTTTATTACAAAGATATGTTAGAAAAGGTAACGATGCAAAGAACCCAGCAGTTTTCAGCTTTTGTTTGTTACCGAAAGAACCCGGTTAAATGCAACGCATGCGCAGTTGCTCGAAAAATTGAGACCGATTGCTTTAGCAGAAACATGCCGATTTCTAATGATCTGGTCATTAGAATTTCAACAAATTTGGCAGAAAAATAGATCAGAGACCACGTGAATGATCTATCAAAAAAATCTTTATTTTTACATAGGGACTTTTTAGTAATACAGAAAACGATCAACGGTGAATTACGAAAATCGCCTATGTCAAAATTTTATTAGAACCATGTTGACAGAAGGGATTTAATGTCAATTCTTAGTGTGCAAAATATGAAAACAATCTAACGACTGGATTTGTTTCAAATTAAGAAAAAACATTATTTAAGCCTTGTTTTTAACTAGCCCTGTTGCCATGGCAACAGCACACACCCTAGTCAAAATGCGAGAATAAATATTTCTGTGGTTAACCTTGAGTCTTGCAAAAATTGGGCACCAAAGCATAAATAGTTTAAAAGTTATGGTGAATTAGGCATGGGCACTTGAAAACTGTGTGGCCACCTTAAGACAAAAGTATGAAGCAGTTTCCTGTCAAAGAAATATAGCGTGCACAGTGGTAATAATTGCATTTTAGCTTTCAATTATTCATCAATAAAATGATATTATTGCATATCGTTATATTGTAATTATTCAAACATCGCACACCCATTGTTGACTTGCACATCTAATGTTCATGGAAAAACAGAGGTTCACCAGATGGGGAAACACACATTGCGAGTCCCATGCTTTCTGTCCCATTCCAGTACTTAATCAGCTTCCGTTGGGAATGTTAGCCACTTTGAATGGTAGCTATGTGTGATCTCTCTCAGCCCACATGGCTCATAACATCCGCCAACGCAGGACCCGAAAAGAGCCAGTGTTATGGTGACACAGCCAGAACTAAAGCTATGCGCTGTCTCACCTTCATCGATGCCAGCCTCTTTGTGGTACGTTTTCAGTCTGCTATCTACTGCCTCCGCGGAAATAGATAAAGGAGAGATTGCATCCTGAGCGGTTGTCGGCCGAAAAAGAAGGCCATCACTTAGGTCAACCTAAATGGCACATGTGGTAGCCATGTATCTTTCAATCGCCACTAAAGGGCAAACTGACATTAGCACATCTTCTAATTACGAAGATTCAATCTGTCTCCGCGTAGTGTTTTTTCCCCCGGTGTGGTTAAAGAGCAACCCATCCTCATCGGGAAACGTGAGGATTTCATTTGTGCAAACCTGGCTAAGGTTGCCAGGTCTGTCCCTAGAGAAAAACAAGGTTTTGAAATGGGCTTGATCTCTGGACAGGATATAGATGTTAATCTGGTTGGTTTTACATGCCTCAAGCTGTCTATTGAGGTGGTCCAATAGTCTTGCCAACTTTTTTATTTTTTAATTCATTTTCCACTTCCACTTTACATACAAGAATACAAAATGTTTAGTAAAATACGTACAGTGAAAGAAGAAGTGAAAAGGGCATAATAAAGTAAACTAATTATATGCCCTTTAATTAACTACATTTGTTTTAGGATAAAAAGTAGACTAGAGAGGAAAAAGTAAATGCATAGTAATTGGAATGGTCAATACTGAGCAAAATAAAACTGGTAAAGTGCAAACAAGGGGTGGCCTGTTTCTGAGAGAAACCAGCGGTTCCTTACTCTTCTTTTATGCATTTAATGTATTTCCACACTAACAAAGAAGCAGCAGCGTTTTTCAGTCTAAGCCTTTCTGCCCAGTTCCCTGGCCGATCTCTTACCTTGAAAATAGCCCTAAGATTGCCAGTTGGGGAGTCAACGGAACCCACAGCAAGTCGGTGAGGGCAACCCACTGAGAGGGGTACACAAAGGCATCCAACAGAGTGGACCTGAGTCTTCCCGGTTTTGTCCTTCCACACCAAGAAATGAACTAAGTTGCGAGGCAGACATTAGGTCCTTGGGCATTGGCAGCAAAGCTAAAAATAAACACAACCGGTCGAGAAATGCTTTACTCTTTCTTTCTGTTTTTAAACACAGGATTATTAACAATCGAAGCAGACCCTGATGGCCCAAAGGTCCCAAGGGATAGGACCATAATCCACTAAGCCACCTTTAGCTGGACAAAGAAGCACATCAACATCACCTTGCCTGGCCAGACGCAGTTGGAGTGTACACTCCGACTGGAGGATAGGCCATCAGTAAGGCCAAGGGTAGTTCAGCACCACAATAATGCACTGGGAGTCAACAGAACCCAAAGCAAGTTGTTTAGGGCAACCAACATGGCGATCTCACTGGGGTTTGCATACGCCCCTCAGTGTGGTTGCCCTCACCGACTTGCTGTGGATTTTCCTGTAGGAATTTAAAAAAGAACGAATAGGCAGAAATGGGGGGAAAACAGCTCTCAAAGACTGAACCTTTCAGCCAAGTGATGTCTTGAGTAAATAAATTGACACCCATGGCTTGGGGCATGGGTACTGACACAATGCGTGGAGGTAGAATGTCACTGTCGTCTTGTTGGGCTTTGGAATCCAAAGCCATGAGGTCACATGCACATGTGTGACCTTGCAGGCCACCAAACACTCTTTGGACAGTCAACCAAATCCTGGGAGTTAGGATGGAGTCCACAACTGACAAGAAGGGGCATCACCTGGGTGATCAGCTGACTTATTGAGCTGCAGGGAGACCGTCATGTTGAAGTCCACAGTCGTCCAAAAAGATCTTTCAGGGCGTCCAGCATAGAATGAGAGCTGGTGTACTGCCTTTCCCAACAGCCATGCAGCACTGAGCTGTCCACCAGAATGTCAACAAGATGATTCCTGACAACATCACCCAAGGACCAGAGCGTATGAAAAAAGCAACTGTCTCTTTCAAATGAATTGGACAAGACCACATTGTTTCACACCATGAGTCACCAATCTCTTGTAGGATTTGACCATCACTGTTCAACAGTGCCCTTCCCCATCCTGAGCCAGACGCGTATGACACCATGGAGAGTAAAACATGGCCTTCTTCACGTAAGGTGATGTGGCCTTCCCATGTGTCAAGGAATCGCCAGTATTCAAGTTCCTTTCGAAGGAGGCCAGTGATCTTGACAAATTTCTTGACTTAAGGGCTCTGGAGACCACAAGGTTCATTTCTCTAGTAAACAGCTTCGCTGGAACAAACAAGCTGAAAGAAATACATTTGCCAATTATCTTCTGGAGACAAACCAATGATACAGGCTGCCAAGATAGTATCTGCGCTCGAAGCTTAGCAAACATTTGGACCTTGTCAGACGACAGAGAAAAGGCTGTAAGCATTGAATCACAAGAAAGTCCCAGATAAACTAGGGTGTCTGACAAGACAAGAGAACTTTATTTTATTTTTTTTTTGCACATAGTACAGTAGACAGACCTGGCACCGCAGGTAGCAAAAGCTAATCGAGGCGGGCTAGGAACAATAACAATAAATGACATCTGCTCACCTTAATTAAAAGAAACGTATTAGAGAAAAAGCAAAAGAACTACTACTTAAGAGAACTTGTATTCATTAGTTCATTAAGGCTACATGGTCAATTCGAAGTATTTAGGACAGAACAGGATTGGAACTGAATAAGGAATTGAATAACGAAATACAGCTATGAAGAGTAAATATTAACTTTTCATATGATAAATTCTAAATCTTTATAAGAATCTCCCTTTTGCAATATTTTTAACAAAATCATTTGTATCTTCTTTTTAAAGGTAGCTTTAGGGAGTGCTGTTAAATTGGTTGGTATCTCATTCCACAGTTTTGCACCAATTCTTGAAAATGACTTCCTCTTAACTTCAGTATTTGACTTCTGGATATAAAAATTCTTAGAGACCAAGGCTCGTGTATTGTAAGAATGGATTTTTGCAGTAGGAACAAACAGGTCCTTCAGATTTAACGGCACAAGGTCATTACTTACGTCATGCATTGTTTCGGCTAGTAATTTGTAGGGCATAAAATTTATAGGTAAAATATGAGCATTCAAGAATAAAGGAATTGCCTGATCACGTCTATCAGAGAAACAAAGACAGACTTGGCAAGATTCAGGAAGTATCCCAAAGGTGTTAAAATACAAAGCTGCTACATGGTTGGCTGCTGCCACCAATTCAAAGTTGCCTGGTCTGGGGATTTGGGTTTTGGCCTGATCAAGTGACCGGGGTCTTTGCTGCCCCAAATGGCAAATATCAATATACTGGCAACACAGAACACCTTGACTTCAGATTTCTTCAGTTGCTACCATGCCGAGGGACTGGTAAATATATAGGGAGATTTTCCAGCCAAATGGCAGCACGCGGCTAAAGAAGCATCATCCTCCCCATTGGAAACCCAACTGTCATCATCCATCAGCATATGATCATATCCCGATCGACTTGTCACAGAGCTTGGTTTGAAAGTGGTCTTTCTCCAGGTTGCGTGTAATGTCAATGAGCAAATCAAGACGGACGGGCATATCCTGCATCCAACAGTTTTTTTAGACAGCTTTATTGGGTACTACACATAACTAAATAACAAGAAAAAAAAAGGCAAGACCCAAAAGGGGTAGGTGCAACGTGACGCAGTCCCATGCGAGGCACTGCCCCTAGGGCACAGTTCAAGTAGCGTTGTTCCTGACATAGGCGAGGCTTGCTCAGTTCGACAGTCAGTCACATCACAATTGATGGGGGGAGGGGCACATTGTCCAGCCTTTCCAAGCACACCAAAAGCACTGACAGCAACATGATCCATTATGGTTTCTGAGTTGAACTCCGCAAAGAGAATGACTCTAAAGAGGCATACGGCGTTTTCTTCACAACAATGCATCCATGATCTGGGCCTTATGCCCTCACAGCAGCCCCCGGGAGAGTTGTCCAGCAGACTTCCCGTTCATGAAACAATGTGGCTGCTGCCATTGGGTTAAAGTTGGGCACAACTTCCCAATCAGGCTAAAGGAGATACAAAGAGAATAGCAGATGAGAAGTGGAATCCCCTGGGGACCAGTGGAGGGCAACAGTCCCGGCACAACTGCAAAAGTGGGGCACAAAGGGCTTTACCCCACTGGAGGAAGAGTTGAGAGCTGCAAAAAGAAAGAATGGATACAACAGGTGATAATTAACTTGGAGTAGTTTATTTTAGATCATACCATCATGCAGAAAGGTGTGCAAGATAAACACTTTCAAATTATTTCAATTCATGGAGGACTGAAGGCAGTTTTGGGCAATCTACCCAACATGGCGACACTTAAAACACCTGACATGTTTAGTTGTTGACGGTTGTCTACCCCCACCCCTGGGATATGGCCAATCCTGGATGGGTCTAGGATATCCTGCAACAACATCTCTGGGTGTCAGGGACAAGAGAACTGACAGCTTATAGATCTTTGCAACTGTCTTGGCAACTTCTTCTTCAGTATCGTTTCCAAGGGTATGAGTTTCCAGATCTCCCAATCTTGGGCTGGGAGGGAGCTTTTTGCAGCTTGTAAGGATGACAGTAAACTTTCTTACATCTGCATGCCTGGCACAACAGGCAACATCCTCTAAATGCTCTGATGCCCCAATATTAGTGCATATGGATCAAATACATCAAGAGGACGGGAGGCCAGCTGGCGGACCATGAGGAGAGCTTGGTCAACCATAGATGACTGGGCTGCCTCTGAGTCCCCATTTACTTGTTCTTGAAGCTGCCTCAAATGATCCTAGGTAAATACAACAGGGGTAATTCTATCAGTTATCTGCCTCGTGGTACATCTTAATTATCTGTGCCCTAAGCTCTTAATCCAACCAATCCTGATAGCAGGGTAGTTATAAAGATGAAAAGTTGAAATATACAGTACTGCTCAGAACTAAATGAACATCGAACATGCATTCTTAACGCAAAGGGTTAAATGCCCGTACATATTTTGCTGCGTTAGACTGGGTTTGAACTTCGTGTTATAACGCGTTAAAGTAAACGCATTAGTATGTATGAGCTTGGTTATTGTCTGCTTCTTTTGTTACTGTGTGAAAGGAAGTGAACAATCTTTCCTAAAGGTAACATTCAACATGAACAGGATATGTTTTCAAGGAGCAGACAAGTTCTAATTCTTTCGTACCGGCTGAATATAGCGATGGTTACATTCAGACCATTTTGTTTCGTCCGTTTGGATTCATTCAACTTACGAATAAAATGGTTTTCAGATGGCGCCGTGAAAAGAAAAACAACAGACAACATCGTGAGATTTATATTTTTTTTTCAAGATCTTAAAAGATCCTTATCGTGTTGGGACACCTGGCAACTGGGGCGTGTTTTCAAAAACCTAGATATCCAGCAGTCTGATAGAATTTTAACACAAAAAATGCAAAACAATTGTAAGCAATATTTTGGATTTGCGGCAGAGGAATTCACAGGAATTACAGGTGTATCCGAGCTTTTTGACTGCTGGGCATTTTGTCTTCTTGAGACCATGACCAGCGAGCGGATCACGCAAGAATCGAGAATGTGGTGATGTTCCGAGAATTTGTCCACTACAAATCCAAAATAATTTTAAGAGTTGTGTTGTATTTCCAAACAAACATCAAATACTCTCAATACATTTCGACGATGCTTTCTGTGGGAATTCGGTCACGGTTGTTCAAAAACTTGACACAATGTTTGTTTTTAATTCACACAACGTCGCTTCAAGCTGTTCAAGTTTGTCTCTGGTGGAGAAAGGAAATATCATGGTATCAAATATCGCAGTGCAGTGGACGTCATAATTTTCATTCAACGGGCTGCTTTTATTGCTTGAACTGAATGAAACTGATCGCCATTTGTTTTTTCCTCCTTGCGTAATTTAGACTTTCTCCAGTTACGTCACTTATCAGGCGCCAGGTTAATTGAAATCGTCTGGCTTTCAATCTGTTGCTCATTTTGTCGCGATTTGCATATTTACTATCACTACTGTATGTGATTACTTCCATCCGATACAGCAAAATTTTCGCCGAGTATGAATGTCATGATGGGTTTGAGAACAGAGTTACATTTTTACAAGGCAACTTCAAATGGCATGAAAAGGTTTTCTCCTAGGTCGCTTATCAGGCCCCGGGTTAAGTGAAATCGTCTAGGTTTCAATCTG
This sequence comes from Platygyra sinensis, assembly GCA_019787425.1. Taxonomy (NCBI): domain Eukaryota; kingdom Metazoa; phylum Cnidaria; class Anthozoa; order Scleractinia; family Merulinidae; genus Platygyra; species Platygyra sinensis. The sequence goes on along the minus strand of JAHPZR010008718.1, from coordinate 47,965 downwards.
TTGTTCATTTTGTCGTGATTTGCATATTCTCTATCATTACTGCCATCCAATACAGCGAAATGGTCGCTGACTATGGATGCCACGATAGGTTTGAGAACAGAATTACGTTTTCACAAGGCAGAGATTTTTTTTACGGCGAAGATGGTTTTGTCTTTCTGCTGTAAGCGGAATAATCAACAAGGTGAACCAACAATAATTCGAAGATTAAAACTTGTGCCATGTAAATTATGCGGCAACATCATTAGGCGCCTTATTTCAGTCGTAGTGTTACAAAGCGGTTCTGCGAAAGGTCAAATTTTTTACTGCGCTTGCAATTCGCTGTGTTTTCATTTGAATTTCACTTTTGCATGGATTTACAAATCATGCATTTGTTTTGAACTGAAGTTGTGCTTTGTTCGCCATAACAAAGCATCACAAAAGGAATATTAACACGTTGACGAAAACGCGTGGCCCTTTTGCATTGGCAATAACGCATTGGCCATTTTAATGCGTTAGGGGCTCATCGAGTACACACGTTTAAGGTTTGCTTAGTTTTGAGCGGTACTGTAGTACACCTCATTGGATTTCAAGGGACACACCTAAAGCTCAGTAAATGGTATGGTAATTCGACTTACCGAGTGAGGCTACACATAATATAGCGATCTCACGAAAGAACAACGCATAAACATTAGCAGGACTGTCTAGTTCCACAGGAAAAAACGAACAAAAAAGACTAAACGCAATGCGAGCTATCACTTGCTATCAGGATCTGTGATCTAATTATTGAAAAATACAGCAAATCGGTATCGAGAGGTGCCAATACATATATAAACTGAGTTTAACCGTCCCCAAGCACATAGACCCAGATCTCGAATAGCATTCATGCCTAAACAGTTGGACTAGGAACTAAGATCATTTATTGCCAAACACACCCATTTGGCAACCAAAGCAAGTCCACTATTTGAGTCCGATCCAGCTGGTTCCAAAAAACATTGATTTAAAGAATAATCAAACACCCTTATACCGACTGGGAAGGCTCAAAAAACAAAAGCAAATTCTAATAAAGACTGAATTCGGCAATCGCTACACACCACTTATAGGCACCCAGACCAGAAAGAATAAAACTAAAAATAAATTAAATTTCACCGAATACGAAGTCAAGCCACTGCCAAACAGAACTGAGTGGCACTTGAAACAGTTCAGCTCAGTGAGGGGCCCAAAATAAGATAATTTCAGCAAACACGAAGCTCAGTAATTGCCCAACATAACCAATGGCACCTAAACCAAATCCAGTGATGAATGATGAATACTTTACTTACCCTCGGAGTGTGTCCGGTCAGAGATGCCCAAAAATAATGTAAATTTCACCAAATACCGAGTTTGGTAATTGCATAATGTGCTTTTTGGCATGAGATACAAACAATTCAGTGCACAGGCCTGGCCAAAAAGATCCAAAATAAAGCAAATTTCACCAAACACTGAGTTCGGTAATTGCAAAACACACCCAGTTGCCACCTGAATCAAATTCAGTATGCATGCCTGGCCAAAAAGGCCCAAACTAAAATAGATTCCACCAAACACCGAGTCCAGTGAATGCCAAACAAAGGGAAATTAAGCAATACATATCATCGACCTAAACCAGATAGACAGCCCATGACATATTACACCACGCATCACTCAGTCCTTTGTTGCCATCGATTCGTCATGATGCGTGAAGTTGATCCATACAAGGACAGATTTTAAGTTACACGCCACAACTTGACACGACTTAAAGAAATTGAGGTTATAATGTAAGACTTGGAATGCGCAGATATATCAATGACTACCGTAAAATATGTCATTATCAACAGAATGTGCCGCAGCATTACTATCTTTTAGATACCCTAGTATAGTGAATATCATCAGCCTAAACCAGATGAGCCATGCTGCCTAATTAGCACTCCTGTTAGCCTAAATAGCACTTTTGTTAGCCTAAATATCGTTCGGTTAGCCTACATTAGCCTACGTTGCTTGTGGTTAGCTTTTATGTTAGGGTCAGGATTTCTAGTCAAAAAAATCGAGAATTTGGCAGAGTGACATCAGTGGTTTAGTGGATATGATTCCTGCTTGGTAATCTGATGATCCGGGTTCGAGTCCTCTTCATGCCAACCTTTTTTTAACTGAAGAAAAAAAAGTTTATGTGTGATTTCTAAACCATGTATGAAAAATAAGAAGTTTCACATGGTCTAAGTCGATGTTATGTAATTGCTTCCCAAACAAAGCTAGTTGGCACCTGAAACAAATTCAATATGCGTGTCCGCCCAGAAAAGCCCAAAACAATATAAATTTCACCGAACACTGCGTTCGATAACACACACAGCTAGTTGGCACCTAAAACAAATTCAGTATGTGTGCCCTGCCAGAAGGGCAACAAAATAAACAATGACCAAAACACACACCTACTTGGCCAAAAAAGGGCTAAGCAAGAACTAAATATATACAAACAATCCTAATAAACTGCAGATATTTACCTCCAAGTTTGCAGCTTGTGGCTGATTTGTTCGCCATTGGGTGTTGAACTTTAATAGGTGAGGAGGAGCCGGTGGAGCTAGCAGCTGAGGTGGAACTGGGAATTGAGCCATTTTGAAGGAAACAAAAACACACTTCTAACGAGTGGCTGTGAGTTTTACGGGAAAACAGAGGCCCACCAGATGGGGTAACACTCATTCATAGACTTCAATATATTAAACAGTGCAAGTCCCATGCTTTCTGTCACATTCCAGCACTTAACCAGCCTCCGTTGGGAATATTGGCCCGTTTGAATAGAAACAAAAATATTTCTGCTTCCTCTTGTACACACAGTGCCAATATGCGTACAACTCTATCGTTTGTGAAGTAAATTTAATCCATTTCGTCCAATCCTGAGTTCCTAGTGATTAACTTACGACTTATTTCCTGAAGCAGGCTACAGGTGCTGATTTGTGCCTTGTTTTCAGCCATCTAGCAAATGCTCGTGAATTATCTAATCTACTGGTCAGCGGTTATAAACCATAGTTTTACCCTCATGAGTTGTCTCTACATTGGTTGTGCAAGACAACATTAGGTGTGCAAAATGACACTAAAACACTCTTTCAGGTATGTAAGTTGACTTTGGGTATGGTAGGTGTGAAAAATTACATTTTCCAAGGTTAGGAACATAATCTTGAGTGCACAATGTAACCTTAGGTGTGCCACATTTGAATATTGCAATATAACAAGATAAATAATATCATTTTATTGACCAATAATTTAAAGCTAAAATGCAATGATTACCACTGCAAACACAATACTTCCTTTTGACAGGAAAACTGCTTCATACAAAAGGGCCACACTAGAAGGATAAAATTGTCGGGATTATGCTGAAAACATGTCATGGGAATTATGATTCTGATGATTTTAAGACTTGTGGTGCCTTCATTTAATGCGTTGTTGGGGTTATTGCTTTATGTTTCACCGGTCTGTAGACTTTGTCCCAGAGCAATTTAGAGCACTGTTTATACTGTTGTACTGAAAATTATTAGCACGTACTAAACAGATTAAAAGAAACCTCTTTACAGAGAGGTCAATTATGAAAAATCTATCTCTTTTTTATACAAATGCCCATAAAATGAATGGGGGTGGGGGAGAAGATGAGGAGTTTTGGAATTGGTAGAACCATAAAAGGTATCTTTCTCTCGGTAAATTTTGGTGGTTACCCTTGGTCTGTTTTGTTTCCGGATTCCTGGTTTTACTTATGCGCCTATGGGAGACTCACAAACTAGAAGAACAATGTTGCAACTCACCAGCAGTAGATGATGGTGAAACCTCAATTGAATCATACAAAGTTTTGTTCTCAACAAGTGAACGTTTGTGTTGAGATGGATAAACTATATTCATCTCTTGTTGGCAGGTTGTTTTCCACGCTGTAACATCCAAAATAGCTTGATGCAAGGCATCCCTCCAGCATGCATATTCCTCATCTGACTCACATGCCAACACTGGCTCTTTTTCAGGCGTTAAACTTGTACTTGTAAGAATAAGGATGTGCCGGTGCTGAAAGGTAGGACTGATCGTGTCTGTTATCTCCATATGCTGGTTATAAATCAAGAGGAAACAAAATTAATATATTCAACCTGTTAAGCCCACCAAGCAGATTTGCATAAACCAGTGCAACTGTTAAACCTCAGAGCAGATCCAAAACTTGGAAATAATCTAACTTTACATATACTTGGTAACTACAGATTGAAGGCCTTTGTGCAAAAAAGCTGTATATCGGTTTTTGGCTGATTTATATTTTTTGCAGGATCGAGCTAGTTTTTCGCAGACTGACCTGTTTTGACATGGAAAGCATTGTTCTGTAATTGCTTTGGCCGATTTGCCCTTCATTCTCTAGAAATAACGTATGAAAAAAACTCAGTTTTGCGTGAAGGTGCATCTTTATGAGCAAATCTCTCAAAGGCAGATTTCCACGTGAAGCGAACTGAACTTAAATGATTACTTTTAGCAGCTTCAACAGCATGTTTATTTTTAAATAGATGTTTTGGTTTGTGAAATAACTAGAGAAACAGACCAAAAAAAAGTGACAGATCATGTATCCAACTGGTGCCAAGACAAAACAAATCCACACCCGCTCCGTTCAGTGCCTTAATCGCCTGCGCTAATGAAGCAGCAACTGATTAGTGCAATTATGCCAATAATAAAAGTAAGCAAAACAAAAGGTTCCTTTTGTTTTTTGTTGAACAAAAGGTCTCCAGTGGAAAACTGATATTTTTTGCATGCGTTATTTCTGGAGAACGAAGCGCAAATCGACCAAGCAATTGCAGAACGACGTATTTCATGTCAAAACAAGTCAGTCTGAGAAATTAGCTTGACCCGGCAAAAATGAAAATCGGCTAAAACCAATATAGGCCCTTTTTACACAAAGGCCTTCAATTAGAATCCATTTCTCTGAATAAATTAGTTAAGTAAGATGACTGCTCTACTATCAGGACAACCAAGCTGTTGTTATGGCAGTTCAAGAGGTGATTTATGTCATCTTATATGAACAAAATATAAGTCATCATACACCTGGACAAGGGAACAAATTTCTTTAAGGGACCCATTAACTCTATTTCAAACATTACTAAACTCAAGCTATAATGCTTACTAGCAAAGGGACATGGCTTACTGTGGCTGCCCAACAATTTTTGAGCTATTTTTTTGCAAAACTAGTTGTACCTATTGGGTAAATGCTGATGAGTGAATAAACCGTTGTTGACTAAGATAATGGTTGTTTAGCAACTATTTTATATTTAAATGAAGATGTACTGAATTGTTGTTAAAGAAAGAACAGACATGGAATGATTTTCAGTACAATTTACATTTGTTTGAAATGTTTAAAATATGAGAAATTGTAATTTAGGCAATTTAGAGAAGGAAGTTCTATTTCTCATAGACATAAAGCACAACGTTATTGTAGATATTTGTTCATGAAATGCCAAGTGATTCCA
>JAHPZR010008718.1:35000-37500 GCA_019787425.1 Platygyra sinensis | reverse complement strand
GTGAAAGGTTCAAAATAACCATTTCCTATCGAAAAACCTAAAACTGGGTGCCTCAGCACTATAGTGCACCAGTAGGGACCATGAACAAGAGATCAACCTGGATTTGCTGCTTGCTAGGTGGTAAAAATTGGAGAACTAAGTCTCTCAGGGATATATCATTTATTAGTCGGGGTGCATCTGGTTGAAGAGCTTGAAGAAGAAATAAGTGTTGTCAAAGGTCTCTTTTGCTTGATCCTTGATTTGTGCTGATCACAATTCAGTCCAGGTTCACTCGACATAAGTGGTCTGATAAGCTTCACAAGCTTTGTACAGTTGCATTGTTCATAAAGGATTCTCTTAAAGACCTTGACTACAACTAGAATAACCAAAATTGGACAATAGTTGTTTACATTGTCTCGATCGCCTTGCTTGAAAAGGGGTGTGACTCTAGCCAATAATTTCCAGTCTTCTGGGAGTTAACCCTGACAAATAGATTGATTAAAAATACAAATGAAATTGGCACACTCTTGAAAAAGCCTTGCTGATAGGCCAGTTACCTTAGACTTGCTTAGTTTGTTCATGAGTGGAAACAAAGTTGCTTGCACCAGTTGGATGAAGATGGAACCACTTATCTGTGTGTTTGATACTCACTTACAACACAGACGCCATGTTGGATCAACGACTGGCCGCGTGGTTTATTCTGATTGGTTAACAAACAATAACTGAATAATCGAACAACTAGAGATCATGGCCAGCGGTATCGCCATACATAATGCCATACATCCCCCCCCTTCACATCACAATCTTTAAAACTAAAAAGAAAACTGTAAATAAAAGAAAAAGGATAAAATAAAATAATAATAATCTCAACATTAATTCATCTGTGTCTGTCATTGTTCATGTTTCATAAAGTGTCCCTTGTAACATAACGACTAGTTACAGGTCTAGTCTGACTGGTTTCCTGACTTGTCTTCCACTTCTAGTCTTATAGAAGGGCGGGTCTTTAGCTTCCGCGATGTCCGCTGGAGGTGGCACACCACCTGCTGGCATTTCCTCAGCAGGTGAGGGATTTAAGTGGTGTTCCTGTGCAGTGGGGTCCACTTGTGGGCTTGCTGGGGACGTGGGAGCCGCATGTGTCTTGTCAGGCTCTGGTTCTGTCTGCTGAGCGATGTTTCCATGGCGTTTACGGTATTCCATATGAGACTTGGCTGAGTCGTTTCTTAGAGCCACTCTGTTACGCCTGATTCTTCGGCCGTTCACCTCTACCACATATGATCTAGGCAAGGCATGTTTCTGGACTACGGTAGCCGCTCTCCACTCCTTTGACCCTGGCTCAGGTCTTACTCTGACATGATCGCCTGCTCTGAGTGGTGGTAGCTCTTTGGTTCCTTGGCGGTCATGGTAGTACTTCTGCTTGTCCTTGCCATGCTTCATTCTTGCCCTTATCTTCTGGGTGCTATGTGTTTCAGGCTCCAATAGACCACGTGCTATTGGGAGTGTCGTTCGAAGCCTGCGACCCATAGAGAGCTGTGACGGGGACAAGTCAATTGCTGGAAGTGGGGATGCCCTGTACTCTAGTAGCGCTTTTCTCTTGTCTTTGTTCTTTCTCCATATAGATTTCACTGTTTTGACTGCGGCTTCAGCCTCCCCATTTGCTTTGGGGTGCTTCGGGCTTACTAGGACATGTTCAAAGGTGTAGCTTTTAGCAAATGTCTCAAATTCCCTACTTGTGTACTGGCTACCACAGTCAGTGACGAGTGTTGCTGGGATGCCGTGTTGACTGAAATGCTCTTTCAGGACTTCAATGGTCTCCAGGGATGTCAGATCCTTCAGTTTGGTCACCTCAATAAACTTGGAGAAGTAATCAACTAGCAACAGGTAATGTTCACCTTCAAAGGCGAAAATGTCTGAAGCGGCTCTTTCCCAAGGCAGGTCCGGAACAGGGCTCGGCATCAGAGGCTCTTTCTGTTGTGCAGGGGCATAATCATGGCACGTGGTACAATCCTTGACTTTGTCTTCTATCTGCCCACTCATGCCGGGCCAGTAAAGGGCTTCCCTGGCTCTTTGCTTACACTTTACGATTCCCAGATGTGTTCCATGTATGATTTCCAGCATGGCTGGCCTCATAGACGGGGGGACTACGATTTTCATTCCTCAGTAGATTACTCCATCTAGCACCGCGAGCTCATCACGTGTGTCCCAGTATTGGCGGATGCTGTGTGGGACTTGTTGCTTTGTGTCTGGCCAGCCGGCTTGGATCATAGCATACAATTCATGAAGCTCATTTGCTGTGTTTTGTTGGAGTTCTGCATACTTTGGCTCAGACACGGAGATTCTTTCCAACATGTTTACTTGTATCTCCTCTTCTTCCGGTGGAACCTCATTTAGACTTGCTCGGCTGAGAGTGTCTGCGAGGACTTGCTTCTTCCCTGGCAGGTATTCTACGCTTAGATCATAGCCACTCACTCTCAGCATCATTGCCTGCAATCTTAATGGTGCTGTTGTCAGGGGCTTGCGCAGT
>JAHPZR010008718.1:10000-27500 GCA_019787425.1 Platygyra sinensis | reverse complement strand
CTCGTCAATTTCCACGGTCTTTCCTAAGCCTCCAAGCTTAATTCCAGCATTCAGGACTTTGTTGGAACAGATTGTTCTCAGCTCACTTAGCGCATGGGTCACAGTAGGCTTTGAAAGGCTGGTAAGTCGCACGATTTTGCTTCCTGAAATCTGCATAGCCCAGAGGAACATCAGATAAGAGGACGAAAAACAAGATGGTGGTTAAAAGTAAATTTCTTATTTCCATATCGTATTGAAAGTTTTCTGTTGAAGACGTTGCAGTTCAGTTTGGAAAGGGTATGTATAGCATTGCAATATTCCAATAAGGCCCAAATGAGTCACCGACAAGCCGCCGACGCACCGCCGACGCATCTTTTTCGTTTCAAGTTTAAAAAGTGACCGACGCGTCGGCCGGCTGTCGGCCGACAGTCGGCCAACGTGTTGGTCGACGCGTTGGCTGATGCGTCGTTGGGATCGGATTCTTTACCTTTACCCTGTTTCTTTTGTGAAGTATTGTTGGACAAAACAATAACTAGCTTTGTTAGGAAAACTCAAAAAGCGAGAGCCGTTCGATTACAGCCAAATTTGCATATTGTAAAAACATCTTCAATGAAGCTATCGTATTTCCAATCTAGTTCACTTTGAAGATTTACCATTTAGCCATCGGTCAAGTAATTATCACTGCCTACTTGCAACGACTGCTTGGTTTTCTCCCTGTTTAGGAATAAGAATATCATCCGCTAAGCATACATTTCATTTTACCGTGAAGTTCACGGGAACACTCTGATAAAGTCTAGCAATGCCGTGTAAATAGTGTCACAGCGGAAAAGCCGCGTCACGATCTTTTTATTGCTTCAAGAGCGAGCAATATATCCAAGCGAAATGTTGTGTTTAAACAATAAGCTTTCTCCCACCCCAAAGAGTTTTGGTTCAGAAGGAAATGGTTCGTTCGTGGAACACGTTCGCAACACATTTCGCCGGCTACTAATTCTGCTAAATAAAGCGTGAGTTTGTAAACAACACGTCACTTGCTTTCAGTTTAAAAAGTGTTGTTTTCACATCTAAGTTCGTAGCTTAACAAGAGTATCACTAGGTATTGTGAAGCAAATTGACTAAAGTTTTCATTCACGGTAAACATAAATAATGAGCCAAGATTCTCAATAACTTCGTGCCACTGTTGACGTGTTCTGCTGAGCCACTTTTGCGTCACCGGAGAGGAAGGGAAATAAAATATCTCGGTTGTATTTGGCGTAAATCGGTGATTTTAAACGGTGGAACGATCTATTTCCGTAGAAACGATGTATTATCGAAGTTTCTACCATGCACCGTGAACATTTATTAACTATTTTGCAATATGAAGTTTTCATCTTTCATCTTTCGGCATGTGTCGGCGAGTCGCTTGCTAATTGTCCATCGATTTTAAGCATCACGGCAAGTCGACAGTCGGCCAGCACTTTGTCCTCAAACATAACACAAACGGTTGGCCAACAGCTGGCCGACAGTCGGCCAACACTTTGGCCTCAAACATAACACAAACTGTTGGCCAACAGATGGCCGACAGTCAGCCGACAGTAAATTTTGGGAATTATTTTTCTTTATTACCAACATATTGATCACAAGAAATCAAGATGCTAGTTATAACACACAATACCCTTGGAAAGTATAACTTCCCCTTTCTCCCGACAAACTACATCAAACGGTTTGGCTTGCTGCCACACTCAACTTCTGACTACCTATGGGAACATTATAGCTGAACATGAAGCACAAAGATTCATTGATAGAGTTGAGGATGTACAGCTCACAGGTAAAGCACACTATATTCCTCACAATTCAGTTAAGAAACGTTCAGCTACAACAACAATCAGAATTTTTTATGACTGCAGCCTCCACTCTTCACCTGACAACCCCAGCCTAAATAATTGTCTCCTTGTTGGCCAATCATCCCTTAACAACAAATGCCCGATTACTCTGCAGTTCTGTACCTTCACTTATAGCCTGTCAACAGACATCAAAACAGCATTCCTCCACAGTGGCCTTGACAAAGGTGATAGAGACTTAAACAGATTTTCTGGTTTTCTTACCCTAAGGAGTAGTAAATCAAGTTCCAAGTATACTGCTTCAAGACTGTCCTGTTTGGTTCTACCAGCTCCCTTTTCATGTTAAATGCAACACTTCACCACCACCTAGACAGCAACAACACAGTTCTGGCTGAAGGCAATATCTATGTAAACACGTCACCTCATGTTGCAATCAAGACCTAAAAACGGTTGCCTACTACAAGAAAGCCCAGTCAATCATGAATGAAGCCCACTTCAACTTGCACTCCTAGTCCTCAAATAACTCATTCAGAGGGCAGGCTCCAAAGGATGGCACAAATGATTCAAATGGAATTGTCAACATTCTTGGTTTGAAATAGAATCATTCTCTGGATACTCTTACCCTGACAACAAGCACAGAAGCCCACACAGCAGTTGGTTATCAAGTGAAATGTATTACAAGTATTGTCAAAGGTCTATGAGCCTCTATGAGTTTTGTCCCTGCTAACCATAAGGAGGGGTGGCGAATGGTATCCGGAAAATTCAGGGTCTTGGAAATTTTTGTTCCAATCTCGAAATCCTGTTTTCTTAGTGTTTCTTAGCATCTTGGATTCTCGAATTTTTGGCCGAGTCATACTGATATACAGTAAAAGGAAGCCTGCAAGTAGGCTCACATTTGGGACACATGCGCAAGTGGCAAACAGCGAATTCAAAAGCGAGGTGATGTGTCAGGGAGGAGTCTGCGCGTGGGCCACCTTAAACGTGAGACTGCTCGCAGGCTATGTATTTAAAAAAATTAAAGGTCGAAATGTTAATCCATAACTAAAGAGTTAACACCTAGCTACTGGTGCTACTGGTGACTGCTATTGGTGCAAATACGTACAATAATAATATACAAGCAACAATTTCTGCATTCTGATTGGTTGAGAACATGTCAATTTATATGAGATTATCAATAATCAGAGTTAACTGGGAGATCTGCTGTTAGCCAGCGGGAGATCGCTGCAGGCATGCATAGTTGTGCCATTGCTCTGCTCTTTGCCCTCATGGTTTTTTGCTTTGCCTTTTGCGTTGTTGCCTTGCCTTGGGTTTGCTCCACTTTTTTGCCGATTTATTCGTTTGCTGCTCGTTCAAGACTGCTCTGGTGTTTTTTGCTGCTCGTTCAAGACTGCTCTGGTGTTTTTCGCTCTGTGTTCCTTTCACTTAATTGCAGTCTCTTCGGTCGTTATGCCACCTCGACGTACGAGAAATAGTTTGGAGAGCTCTGTGCCGCCTGCAGTTTCTTCAGCTCCACCGTCCACCGTTCCGGTCTCTACTAATGCCGTTCTGACATCGGTGCAAGCATCTCGTTCTCCTACGAGTGCTTCCATATCGCCAGAATTTCTAGCTGAAGTGATTCAGGCCATCCAAACGCCGATCTCAGCTATCGTGCAACAGTCGTTACCTGCCGCGGTCGGCGCTCATTCAGTTTCTCAAGGCCTTCCCGCCATTTACGCCCAAGGTTCTTCCCTCGCTACTCGTGCGGTTCACTTGGATGCACATGGCAGTCATCAACCCTGGTCTTCTTCGGCTGCTGCCGGGTTTTTGCCATCGACTTCTACGTCCAGTTCTCCTCCAGTACCAGTGGCTACGCCAACGAACGTATCGACAGGTATGTTGTCGTCTCTTGTGGTCCCTTCTTTCGTTCCGGTTTTTTCCGCGGCCCCCTTGAACTCCATAGCACATTGTTCTTCAGTGGTTCACAGCCTACCGGCTACAGTTAACTCTGCTCTTGCTTCTCAACCAATTGTATGTCCTATGTCGGTTCCCTCGCTGACCGCCTTACCTCTTCAACAGCCCTTCGTTGTCGGCCCCGGCTACTCGCCAGTACCTTTCAAGGTTGTTTCTCAAATCACGGCTGGAAAGTTCGTTAATCTGGAAGATTTACTAGCAGAAAACATTACCATGCCCGAGCAAGAGCCGCAACTTTGGTTCAATGGCCAGTTAGTGTTATCGCACATGCCTAAAAAACGGAAGCGGCTGATAACGGACATCGCTTCGTGGATAGAAGCCTTTTCCATTTTTTATCTCATTCTCTGCTCGTCTTTCCCGCATCGATGGAGAGATCTGACAAGCTACAAGCTTTTAATTCTTCGGACATATCGTCAATTTAGCGGTTTTTGTTGGCTGGACTACGACCGGGCCTTCCAGGAGCACGCGGCTGCAGAAAAAGTCACCGACTGGTCCAAGATGCATGTTCAGCTCTTCAACTACCATACGGCTGGCGCCCAAGTTCGCACTCGCCCAGCCTCATCCAGTGTTGTCTCTTCCCAGGCTGAGGCCTCTGGTAATGCTTCTAGCAAAGTCATTTGCCATTCTTGGAATGCTGGTCACTGCATTGCAGTTAATCCACAGTGTCTGTTTCGCCATGCTTGTAGTAGGTGCTGGGGCACTCATCGCGCTACTTCTTGTACTTCTTCGTAGTCGTCTCGTACTTGCTCGCCGGATCCTGATGAGCCAAAGCGTCGCAAGCGCCATTAACTGTCTTACTCTCGTTGTTACCCAGTCAAATACTGAGCTGAATTAATTATTGTTGTCATTCTTTAGTTGGGTTAGCTTAGTGGATGCTATTTGTGCCTCTACCCTTATTATATTATCATTTGTCTTAGTTGTAGCCTACTTTACTACTAGAATTGTTATTGTTACTATTTCAGGGCTCGAGACTAACGGTAGCCAACTAGCCACAGACTAGTAAAAATGTGTGAGCACTGGAGGCCCAGAGGAAACCAATTAAAAGTTAATTTCAAATTTGTGACAAAAAGTAATTGAGTCAAAGCTTGCAGAATTGAAAACATTGGCCATGATTGGCTGTGCTCTAGCAGCGCCTGGCCAGGCGACCAGCTTCCGTCTTCGGGCGACAAGAAAAACGTATACCTAGTCAGCAGGCGACCTCCTTTTTAAGATTTAACTTAGAGATGAAAACAGTCTCACAATAATTTGTCTTTCCCTTTTTGATTTCTTGTGTTGCATTGAAGTTAACAAGGCAAAATAGCTCAATTCAGAATGTTTAAATCCATCTGTCAGGTCAAAACAATCGGTCTTTCAATGACTTGGCCCAAAGGGCTCGCTAGAATCTTTCTTAGAGCATAGCTTTGATCATACATAGTTCATTGACCTAGACAAGAACTTTAATTTACTAAAATGTGAAGAATGATTGACTTTTTTCGTTTTTTTCCCCTTAGTGTGCACAACATCTGTAGATCACATAGGCTTTGAAAAAATTAAAAAATTCACAGTTGATTGAAAATTTGAATGATGCCTTTATAATATTGATGCCTATGTTTGCAACTTGTAAATAAAGTTAAGATGGAACGAATTATTATGTTCACGAGAAATCGTGAATCAGCATTTTGAAAGAAAGGAATGTTTTTCGATGGTGAGTTGTAAAGTTCTGTCAGAATTTCTTGTTAAAGAGAAAACCCCGGTTTTAGTTGTTGTGCGACGCCTATAATTATAACTGCTATGCCTATGGTTGCAATGTATAGAGTTAAGGTGTCCAGAACGAATTATTTTGTTCGCGAAAATTGTGAATCGGTATTTTGAAAGCAAATAATGTTTTTGGTGTGCTAGTTCCGAAGTTTTGATGGCGGTTCTGTGTGAGAATCAAGGGTGCAAAAACTTTGTACTTGCCAGTTGTTCATACAAAGCATACTGCAAGCTACACAGGCTAGCATTTACTTGACTTGACGTGATGATGGATATTAGAGAATCTGGCTAGTGAAAAATTTAATTTGGCTAGTGAATCAAATCTGTCACTAGCCACTGGGCTAGCGAGCTGAAAAGTTAGTCTCGAGCCCTGCTATTTTCATCCTAGGCTCCTCTTTGACATTGCCAGCTGTTAGGGACGTTTCTCCACTAAACTTTGAGTTATTTGAAGCTGAATTGACTCTCTATCCTGATCGGGCAAAGGCAAACTTTGTCCTTCAGGGTATCAAGGAAGGCTTTAGACTTGGTTGTGATAACCCTGTAACTTTGAAATCAGCTAGAAGAAATAAATTGTCCGCTTACCAACATTCCGGGGTGATCGACATGTATTTAGCTAATGAGGTCCGGCTAGGCCGTGTTGCGGGCCCCTTTGATGTCCCCCCAGTGCCAGACCTTCATGTAAGCAGTTTTGGGGTGATTCCTAACAAAGGGCAGCCGGGCAAATGGCGCCTTATCGTGGACCTATCCTTGCCTCTAGGCCACAGTGTCAACGATGGAATTGATCCAGAATCCTGGCATCTCCAGTACATCAAGATGGATGATATTATTAAGATGGTTTCTAAATTTGGGCCGGGGGCCCTCGTGGCTAAATTTGACATTGATTCTGCATATCGGAATATTGCCATTCATCCTTCGGACCGCCATCTATTGGGCCTGAAGTGGTGCAATGCTTATTACATTGATCTCGCTTTACCATTTGGGCTTCGTTCAGCTCCAGCTATTTTCAACTCAGTCGCAGAATTGGTCGAGTGGATTTTGGTCCATAACTACGGCATTCTGGACTTGTTGCATTATTTAGATGATTTCATCATGGCTGCCCCAGCAAACTCAGTGGTCTGTGCCTCCAACCTTCAAGTAGCCGTAGCAGTGGTTGCCAGGTTGGGTCTCCCTTTGCATCCTCAGAAGTGCGTGGGTCCAGCAACATGCATCCTGGTCTTGGGAATCGAATTAGACACAGCAGCTCAGATTGCTCGCCTTCCTGCTGATAAGTTTTCTGCTTTGCAAGAGGCACTATCCCACTGGTCCACCCGCAAATGTTGTACTAAAAAAGATCTTCAATCTTTGATCGGTCGGTTGCATCATGCCTGTATGGTGGTGTGGCCAGGTTGCACCTTTCTTCGCCGGATGATCAATTTATTGTCTTGTTTCCGCAATGATTCTCATCCAATACGTCTTAACGTGGAATTTAGAAAGGACTTGGCTTGGTGGGTAGAATTTTTTGGTCAGTGGAATGGCATATCCTTTTTCCTTTTTCCCTCTCTTGAGCCCTTGCCTGACTTTTCCGTCAGTTCTGATGCATCTGGTGCTATTGGTTATGGTGCCTTTTTGGACAATGAATGGTTCAATGGTTGGTGGTCTACCCTTCAATTTCCACTGTCCATTGCTTACAAGGAACTTTTTCCGGTTGTTTTAGCAGCCCATGTTTGGGGTCCTGGTTGGTCCCACAGGCGTATCTTGTTTCACGTTGATAACGAAGCTGTTGTTCACATTCTTAACTCACGGACATCTCCAGACCCAAATATTATGCATTTGTTGCGTAGCTTACTCAAAGCTGCAGCCTGCTTCAGTTTTACGTTGCTGCAATTCATGTTCCAGGAAGAAATAACGGCATAGCTGACGCCCTGTCTCGCTTCAATTTTCAGGCCTTTTTTACTCAAGCGCCACAGGCCAAGAAGATTCCAACCTTCATCCCTCCTCAGCTCTTAGCCCAGCTTTCTATAGTCATTTAGAAGCTCGCTGCCATTCGTTCATGTACCAAGGTCTTGCTTCCTCAACTCGGCGCACCTATTCTTGTGCACAGGAAAAGTTTGTAAATTTCTGCATCATGACTGGACACTTCAGCCCCTATGGTTCTCCATGCCCAGCTTCGGAATGAACCCTCTGCCTTTTTGCCACATTCCTGGCCAATTCCCTGCGACACTCTTCTATTAAAGTGTACCTATCTGCAGTGCGGTCTCTTCATGTCGATCAAGGATTCCCCGACCCCCTGGAGAACTGCCTTCGGCTTCAAAGAGTTGTTAGAGGAATCAAGCGTTCTCGGGGTGCCCTACCTTCCAGGCCACGCCTACCAGTTTCCAGTAACATTCTTCGCATAATTTACTCTGCCATCGATCTCAAGTCGTTTGACGATGTTATGTTTTGGGCTGCCTGTCTTTTGGCTTATTTTGGTTTTTTGCGGACTGCTGAGTTCACTGTCCCTAGCCTATCAGCCTTCAACCCGAGTGTCCATCTGTCCGTGTCCGATGTTTCCGTGGATGTTCCTCTCAATCCATCTTGCCTTCAAGTTTTTATCAAAGCTTCTAAAACTGACCCCTTTCGAAAAGGGTGTAACATTTTGATTGGATTGGGTTCGGCGCCTTTATGTGGTCTCCTACTTGGCACATCGTGGTCAACGGCCTGGCCCCTTGTTCCTTTTAGAAAATGGTCTTCCGCTAACTCGCTCACTGGTCACAGACAGGTAAAGAGCCATTGTCCTTTCTGCGGGTCTTTCTGGTGATTTTTCCAGCCACAGTTTTTGAATTGGGGCTGCCACCTCTGCAGCGAAGGCCGGTGTTCCAGATCACCTTATTCAGGTCCTGGGTCGGTGGAAAAGTGATGCTTATAAGCAATATATTAGAACCCCACCTGATGTTATAATTCGCGCAGCCAAATCATTGGTGGAACAGTTTGGTGAGTGCCATTTAGTTAAGTTACGTCGGTGTATTTTTGCCTCTTGCTTCAGTTAGCGTATTTGCTTGTTGCTTGGTAGCCTGGTTTTTTTTTTCTTTTTCTTTTTAGATTATTTTTTGTTGTTGTTGGATTTCTGCCTACTTTCTTGTTCAACAGGGTGTGTTAATTGTTTTGGCTGTTGCCCATTGCTCTCCTGCTGGTTCGCATTTGCCTTGCTTGGAGGGGGTGCCTCCCTGCAGTTACGTACTTGGAGATTCATCATTTGGAGGGTCGGCCCCCATGGCTGCCTCCTCCCCTCGGGTCCTCCTTTCTCCAAGCACTTAAATCTTCTTGGAGTTCCTTTATCTTTGGAGGTGACCCGTGGGAGGTTGCCATGGTTACCTCCCTTTATTTGCATTTTGCCCACGTTTTGAATTTTGAATATTGCTTATCAACAAGTTAAATGAGATTATCAATAATCAGAGTTAACTGGGAGATCTGCTGTTAGCCAGCAGGAGATCGCTGCGGGCATGCGTAGTTGTGCCACTGCCCTGCTCTTTGCCCTCGTGGTTTTTTGCTTTGCCTTTTGCGTTGTCGCCTTGCCTTGGGTTTGCCCCATCCCACCAACCTCGTGGTTCATGGGGGGCCCCCTTGTGTCTAGGTAAGTATACTTATTCTCCACTGAGAACTCAGTGTGACAGGTGCCTGGGGGAGGTGACCCGTGGGAGGTTACCATGGTTACCCCCCTTTATTTGCATTTTGCCCACATTTGCTCATTAGCTGCTTTGCTGTCAATTGGCACCTACCCTCCATTTTGAATATTGCTTATCGACAAGTTAACCCAAATCAGTGCAAAAAAGTGTAACTGAGTGCAAAAAAGTGTAATTGAGTGCAAAAAAGTGTAATTGAGTGCAAAAAAGTGTAATTGAGTGCAAAAATGTGTAATTGAAAAAGATTGACAGCTCCTACTTTGAGCTCGGACAAAACAAAATGGCGGACAAAATTTCAATGAAGATTGAAACTCTTTACCTATAATTCAATGCAGTCACCTCATAACGAACCAAAGTGCAAAAAAGCTCAACAACAATTACTAAACTAGTAAAAGCAAAGTAAATATACACAAAAGCTGTGAAGTCAAAAACATTAACCTGAGCTTGAGTGAAAAGAAATATGCCAGCGCCGATCACAACTGCATAACAAAGTACCAGTTGAAAAAGTTGAAAATTTTTTCAGTACCACGAAATAAAACACGAAGAAGGACCCAAAAAGACGTCTTTAGAACCTGTAACATCTTACTTTTGAAGACAAAAAGCGCAAGCACTCTACTTTTTTGAAAGAAATGAAACGGCAGCAGGAATAGAGATTTGGAAGGTTGTTCCCTAACAAATTGCCGTAAACGCTTCAAGAGGCAAATCTAACCTGTACAACATCCAGTGAAGAAGCTAAAGTCAGGCAGCAACCAGGAGAAATTAAAGAAATTCCCACCCAAAAATTCCGTTTCTTGGTAGATTTTAGCTTTGTTTCTCGGTATTTTGGTCAAAGCAACTTGTACCAGGTTCAATAGTTTCTTGCTCACAGTTTCTCAACCACTCGAAAAACATTTGGCAAGAAAGCCGCATCATAACCGCAGGGACTTTTTCCTTTGCTTTGTGGTCAAGTTCTTCAATTCAACTGTGAGTAAAGACTGCTTTTCATGGTAAAAAGAAGCTGCTCTAAGTTTTCATACATGACTTGGAGAGAGTGAATGAGTTTTCACGCTTGAATTCACATGTCAAATTTTCATCCAATAAAGTTGACGTAGCTTGTTTCTTCCATTTGTCACGTAAAATACTGAAGCGTGACCGAATTGTCACTTGTATATTATTAACAAGTAATCAAATGATTTTTCTCGTGCAATTTGGAATAAATAAGCACTTGTAAATTTTTCAAAGACTACAAATTGCCCTCACCTTATGGGCTTGTGCAATTTTTTGTAATCTTTGAAAAATTTACTCGTGCTTATTTATTCCAAATTGCACAAGAAAAATCATTTGTCTCCTGTATCATCACTGACAACCAGTGCTTAGTTTTAAAAAAGATAATGCTGCATGTTCCAAAATCTTGTGTCTCTAAAATCAACTTTTCGGTTTCCTAGTGGTTTATTCAACTGCTTCCCATGATGCTTGTTAAGGTCTATTTGGTAGTGACTTCACTTGGTCCTATTCAAGTTTGTATTTTAGTAAATTCAAAGCTCACTCAACCAAAATGAATACAGTAAACTGAACTCTCATGTCAAAGATCGCTTACATAATGTACTTTAAACTTCCACTGCTTCTACATTAATTTCCCTTGCTTTTGTGTAAATTTTAAATCTGAAATTGTCGTCAGAAAAGACAATGCTCTAAATTACCTAAGAATACTATTGAAGAGGAATGCCAAAGGCGAGGCCCTAATGCCACTGACAGGGAAAACTGCTCCCGTTTTCAGCTGTCGGTAACCTGTTGGTCAACACGTTACCAACACATTACCAACAGTCAGCCAACAGTACTAAGTAGACCAAAATTTACCCAAAACAGAGTCAATATTCTTTCAGTTGAAAACAGTCATTAGAAATCTGTTGGATGTACCATTCGTACCTAGCTACTTGTTCCTGTTTGCACCATAAAATAGATTTGTTTACTCCATCTCCTGACCATATGTACCAAAATTTAGAAGTAAATTGATTAACTATTTCTCATACCCATGTTTATAGTGGAGCTCCTGCGTGCCGAATGCGCGTAAGCAAAGTCCATATGTTTGGTAACTTATCAATCTAAAAAATTTTGGTTGTCACATGACTATATGTGTATGTCCGTATACCAATACAGTGGAACCTCGATTTAACGAAGTCGCTGGGGACCGGTTAAATTTGTTCGTTAAATGGAGAGTTCGTTATATCGAAAACCTCGATATAACGAATTTGAGGGGAAATGACCAAAATGTTTGTTATATCCAGGTCATAGTTAATGATTGATTTGTAACACAGGTGACTTCTGTGGAAATAGTATAGTGCCAATGTCTATGACATATAATAAGCCGTTGACTTTGAGGTTGCTGTCTCTTTACCATAATGATTAAAGGATTTGTTGATTTTTGATCTGTTCAGCGTTTATCTTCTGTTGCATGTTGACAAAGTAATTCGTTATATCGAGGTAGATTTTACGTTTGGGCTTCCGGATTATGTTCGTTATATTGAGGAATTCGTTATATCGAGGTTCTATTCCATACATTTCACTGTAATTTTGGCCGGGACTCAGAGTATTGTTCGTTATATCGAGGACTTCGTTAAATAGAGGTTCGTTAAATCGAGGTTCCACTGTACCTTGAAAAATAAGAGAGTAGCACCATTACTGTAGCTACATCTTTGATTTTGGGCATCCATGTTATGGTTAATAGGCCATATTAGACATATACAAATTCTAACATGGCTCCAAGGCTTGGGGGAATAAAGCTAAAGAAATTATTTATTCACCTCTCAACCTTGGTGTGATTTCTTTTGTTTCATTCCCCCAAGCCACAGAAGAATTTTAATATATTGAAAATGGCCTATTGACAGCTGCTATCTCCTGACCAGTATCACATGACCATATCGTGGGTTCAGCTTGAGGGCTCCTTGAGGTCTCATGTTTCTTTTTCGAAGTTGACTGCTGACCAAGTAATGTTTTTTGATCGTGGCCTAAAGCCAGGTTAATACTTTGGGGGAGAAGGAGGCATGTTGTTGACTTTTTTCCTGACACATTCCTTGCACAATCATCTCTTGGAAAGCCCCTGACATATTGCATACATAGTATATAAATGGTTAAGATTTAACTGGAAGAAAATAGCAAAAGCCACATGCTGAACCATTACATACTCACAACTGATAATTTTTTGAGTTTTTGAATCAAGAAAAACATGTCCTCTTTTTCCTTTGTGGTTAGTTATTGCAATTAGGAGCTCTGCTTTTAAGATTGGCTAATACACAAAATAGGCTAGTTTTAACCACTCTGGGCCAACAGATAAGCCAAGCCAAAGGTAGCTTTCTAATGGCCCAAAAATGCATCGGGAAACAATTGTTAGTTTTTTCCATTGAAAGGTCTAAGTGCAGATTTGCTATCGTTGACAGCATAAACTATTTAAACTATTTTAAGTGCACACTTTTGGTGTTTTATTAAGCTTTGTTTTATTTCATTTTTAAAGCACATCAATGCGTTGGTCAAGGACTTTTTTAGTTTTCTGGAACCTAGAGAAGGCGTGAACTCAGCAAACATAGTTCAGCGGGAAGACCTCTGCAATGTGGAACAACATAAATGAAATCTGTCTCACAGACTTGCCTCGCCTCTCCTAACCTCACTGACAGGTTATTGACGGGTCATTGACTGAAACATAACGAACATTGTCGGCCAACTGCCAGCCAAAAATCTTTTGGGAACTGTTCTTCACTTTTAACCACACCTAGCATAGTAAAAGTTGTTTTTGATGACCTTTGATATGCATGCTGGCTTAGTACAGTAATATATTCTATACTAAATGCTTCTGTCATTCTAGAGAGAAACCAGTCATGTCTTGAGAGAAATGAGACGAGAGGTGCTAACGCACATTTGAGCAGCACTGTAGCTGTATCAGGGTGTAGACCACTTTGAAGTAGAACTAACCTGGGGCAAGTATTTTGTTTTAAAAAAAACACCATGTGCATGGATGCCACTCGTATTCGACTTGGTTCCACTTATTTATGGTTCTGCTGCCATGTTTAGCAGTCATGAGCTTATTAATGTTTCTGCTGCCATGTTCAGCAGTCATGAGGGGTGGGGGGGGGGGGAATTATGATTCAATATAATCATCAGGGACACATTTTTGGAGATATGTCTTCTTTTAGCTACATACAATAACGAAGGGTGATAAAAAAATAAACATGAGAAAAAATATTATCTTTCAGCTTCCAGCACTTCTGCTCAATATTTTATCTATGTATGACAGAGTTAAACAATGATTATACTAAAAAGCAGAAAGCTAGTCTTACTGGCTTGATTTCTATACATTCCACCAGTTCCTTCTCATCAAAGTCCCCTTTAGTTTTCCAGCATTTAATTCTTCCATGTCTCAAAACACACCAAAGTCGACACCATGAAGACTGGTTGCCAATCATTCTCTAAAAATAATGCACATGAAAGACCAAGTAAATAACAAAATGAGAGAAAATACATCACTGTTAATGAGTGATAGCATAGATAGAGGGATGTATCTGTGTAGGTGTTAATTGAGGAAAAAAATTCACTCACACAGACAGTCAGTTGTTAGGTCATAAACATTTGTCATCTGTAATGTACCAGTCAAATTGAAGGTTAAACATCCCCCCTGGGCATACCCCTGGCATTTGACACCTTGTCCTGCCTGGAAGGGAGGGCATTTGATCACCACTCATATAGGGGGTGGGGAATTTGATTACTAGCCTTGATTTCATGTTACCAGTTGCGCTGATTCCAGGTGTGTTGATAAATCACAGCGGAGATGGCAGAGACAAACTTTGATGAATGCAAAGGAAAAGATTGCATATTCGAGGCAGATTGGTTGAAAACTAAAGGCCTACACAAGCTGTTTTCCATATTTAAAGGTGTTTATGAATGATTTATGTCTATAATATATAGATATATGTGTTGTCTAATAAACCATGTCTACATGCACAGCTACTGAAAAGTTAAAACAGTAATCTGGTCATTTTCTTGGGGATGGGGGCATTTGAACAGCTTTTCCGCCCGGAGAGGGGGGAATTTAAACCAAATTTTTCAAAAATCCAAATGCCCGGGGGTTACCCAGGGGGGGGGGGGGATGTTGAAGCTTTGATTTGACTGGTACATAAGAGGGGCAATATTTTGCCTGATCATGATAAACAAAATGGAAGTCAAAGTGATGAAACTGAAACGTTTGGAGTCAAATAAGTGTCCTGAAAATAAAGACTATTTTTGATATAGAGCAAAGGTGAGTTCATAATTGGATTCATCAATAGCTATAACAGTTTTAAACTGAAGGGTCGCCAAAAAAAAAGGTTGGCGGGTTTTACGCTCAAAAGTGTTATTCTTTTGCAAATTAATTCAAATCTCTGTACTGTCTCATTTTCTTGTATCATTACAGTACTTTCATGGTTTGAGCACTTTTATTTTCTGATGCCTATATTAACACTAACCCTATATTTTAAGCTCAGTGGAAGAAAAGAGGTTCCCACACCAGCAATCGCACTTAGGACCTTAAGATTACTACATCTGAAATCTTTCCACTTGGTCAATCTGCAACTTACTGATGTTTTATCCACCACAAACTCACAGTCAACCGCTGATTGATTGATGGCCACACAGGCTAAAATGATTTGCACAAGCTACAGATATAACAGTTGTTTTCTGCAGGATATCACTCCATTTGCTCACCAAATTGTTTGTTTTACTGGTCATTCATATTATTTTAGATGTTACACAGGTGTCTTTTTTTCACTCTCTCATATGTTATACAGTTCTAAAATCTCAGTGATTCACATGCCCTGGTGTGGGTGACAGAGCACAAAAATGGCTTATTGGTGGATGGTAAATGATGTCAATGAGGTGGATTTTCGTACTGCGACTGGGCACATCAGTTACATGTAATGTGATAAGTAAGTTCCAAGAATTTTCGTACTCGAGGGAATATGAAAATGGTTACTTGCTAAAATTTAATAAGGTAATAGCACATGTAGATTCATCGCCTTCCAGTACAGAAGGAATTCGTTTAATTCCCGTTTCATTCAGAAAGATCATCGATAGCCATGAGCTGACTTAATTAAAGTGTTTTTAGTACTGTGCACTCGTTTCACATGGTCCACCGAGTGATGTTGAAATTTTGAAATTTTGACATTTTTGCAGGCAAAGAAATGCTTGGCGATCCTCTCTTTGAGGCTGTGGCTGTGACTGTGACTGTGGAAGAGTCTGCTCTAAAGGTTTTTGGTTGGTGTTCACGAACTTTGGCATAGCTTGACGGGGTCGTTCTTGCTGCAGTGATCGAGCACATGTTCGAAAATGTGGCGAACATCTTGGCCAATTTGCTTTGGTGGCTTTCGTTCGTTTTGTCATCGCAGTTGCCCTCCAATTCATCTGGCTGATTGTCATCGTCACTGTTGTCGCTATCCAATGCATCACCTGCAAGATACCTACATAAAAGAAGTGTTCGAATAAAGTAAAGCACCTTTCGTTGTTTGTTCGAAGGTGAGATTAGAGCTGCCTTTCCAAAGGGCAAACTAGAATTCAACTTTTTCCGAGTCCTGGTACACAAATATTCATTGTAGTGGAAAGTTCTTGTATCTGTTCTTTTAGTGAAGGGTGGCAGATGGGGCAAGCAGCACGGTTGGGAATGAAAGGACCATTAGCAGGGTCACTTGGCTGCAGGCAAGTGATGTGGAACGCGTGGCCACAGTTTACCTTTTTAATTTTTTTGTACGTTATTTCATCGGGCGAATTGACTTGGATCCGGATAGCACACTCTGGTAGATCACAACACACCAAGTGATCCGGTTCATGACCGAAGAATGAGTATAAACCCACTGGTGAAGAACGTTGGTCCATCGTGGCGTTCAAGGCACAAAAATATTACAGCTGAAAGGTTAAGGTATGTTGACCTTTAGTGTGTGTCCCAATGTATTCCACACTTAGACGAAAAGGTTGAACAGGAACTCAGCTATACTTTCAGCTATCTCATTGAGATTATTCTTGCCGCATCCTCTTATAAATAAATACTGCGGCAAAAGCCACTCCACAAAGTTGGCATCAAAACTTCTTTCATTTAAAGCGTGAGCCACTGTTCTGATGAAATGTGGCTCAGCCCAAATTTTTCATACCTCTGTTGTGTTATTGATGATGAATTTCATTATAACGTTAAGTAACTATGGATCCACGAGCTGATAGCCAAGTGGATCCACAGACTTCTTTAACAAAGTTATGACAAAATTCATAGTTAATAACAGAACAGACCCATGAAAAACTGACGTCAATTTGTTTTGTCAAATAACAAAAGTGCATCGCATTGCATAAATTATAAATACATGTGTCTGTCTACTTATTGACAATTAGACTGCTGGCAGTCTGTTTTTCTCTCGAAATTTCAGCAGGGATTATGAGGAGAGACTATTTAGCCTAAAGGAGAATGGGACGAGACATGGGCGCGGCACTCACGAGAAGAAAAACAGACTGCAGACTCTTCTCATGTTTTTGAGGACATTTACACTTGTCAAAATAATCTAATTAACTAATAGATCGTTTTCTCTGTCACGCAACAACAACAACAAAAAAATAAATCGAAAACCATCCAGTGGAAAAAGCCAAGAAATTGTGATGCTAGAGAATTAAAATAAATATGGCACTTCTCCAAATCAATTTTTCTCGCGGGAATATCATGATCCGTTGTTCAAAACTTTTACGTTATGCTTATCGGGCGAATTTCGCAAGCAGAGCCTAAGAACCTTGCTTCCATAGTTAAACCGAAGACGCGTCGTGCTCTGGGGATTGCTGTTGTTGGCTTTGTAGGTGATCATTTAGAGGACAAAAAGGCGACAGAATTCAACACATTGGACTAACTTTTATCTGAAGATCTGGGACTTCTGAGCCCGTTTCCAATCCAAGTTATTCCTCAAGAGTCTGTGCGAAGTGTGCGTTAATAATTAGGAACGCCGTTGAGCTAGCCCGTTTCTTAAAGGCTAATTTAAACCCCGTCGTAGCCGATG
Source organism: Platygyra sinensis (assembly GCA_019787425.1). Classification (NCBI taxonomy): domain Eukaryota; kingdom Metazoa; phylum Cnidaria; class Anthozoa; order Scleractinia; family Merulinidae; genus Platygyra; species Platygyra sinensis. The sequence continues at coordinate 10,358 of JAHPZR010008718.1, read as the reverse complement.
TTGAAGCAACTTCTTCCACTGACTGCGAGACTTGGCAACGCTGGAAGCGTAAATCGAACTCTTCAACGTCTGGAGAAAAACCAAAGTCCGCCAAGACTCCTACTGCAGAACCAGAGAGTCAAGCGTCTGTTTTAATTAAGGACACCGATATACAACTTGTTTCTTTTCAGCCTTAAAAGAACTAATTTTCAACAGTTTAAGCTTCTCCGAGACGATCGCGTCTTGATGATCGGGATGATCCGTGCCATTGCATGACTTGCATCGCTCGTCTTTGTTATGCTTTGCGTCAAACTTATAACTCTTTGTTTACCCTTCTGTCAACTATCTGTCATCGGGCACATATTGACCAATCAGGTAC
>JAHPZR010008718.1:0-5000 GCA_019787425.1 Platygyra sinensis | reverse complement strand
TTGCCATGTTTTTGTGGTCTTTTTGATGTACGTATACAACTTTCATCTTACTCTGGCTGCGCTGAATTATCTCATCGGGCGGCGAAAAGATTTTCAGATTTCTTCTTTTTGAATTGGTTTTACGTGTGTTTTTGCGTTTGTTTTCTGGTGTTTTCTTAAATGTTATCCAATATTGTAAAAGAATGAGAATTCTGTGGCATTCCGTTTCGTTTTGTCCTCTGAAGTTAAAAAATTAACTCGTTTTTGCGTATTCAATTTTCTCGCCATTTGTCACGCAGCAAAGAAAAAAAATTTAATTTCTTGTTTCCTACAAGTTATTCACAAGTTGAGTTGTTTCTGATTATATTTTTAAATATTTTGGCCGTTCATTTATTGAACTTTAAATAAACGAAGTTGTGAAACCTGATCTTGTGTCTGTGGTTACTGCACATATGGTTTATTTTTGTGCTTTCGCTTGCTCTGAAATATTTCAAACAACCGCCAGGAAATCTGGGGTGGGTTGCAGACAGTTTGATGCAGGAGTCAATCAAACAAGATTTAAAAATTTTCATAGAGACGAAAAAATTTGATATGTTATATAAAAAGTACTAATCTCAAACATTTACCTTTCTTGAGCTTATTGAGTTAGCGGAGAGCTTACGAAAAGGCATAAACCTTTCCAGACACAAAGCAAAAAACAATACCTTTGGTCCCAAAATTTGCCACAATTAACAGCTGATTTTGACAGGATCGTTTTGCCAATTCCTTCACAAACAACAACAACAACAACTCCTTGAATGATGGCACTTGTTTTTAACAAGACCGCGAAAGTATAGCGAGAAGATCAGCAGCCCTATGGCTTTTCCAATGGTAAAGTCTGCATTCAGGCAAAGTGGCCAATTAGGCCAGAGCTTATCCCAGTTTTTGTAGCATGAAGCGACTGGGAGTACTTCTACTCCCCCCTGGATGGGATGCTAGTCCATCGCAGGGTTACCCCCAGCATTAAATTCGCCGGTACCCATTTATACACCTGGGTGGAGAGAGGCACCATGAGAGTTAAGTGTCATGCCCAAGAACACAACCCAATGTCCCCGGCCAGGGCTCGAACCCAGAGCACTTGCTCTGGAGTCAAGTGTGCTAACCATGAGGCCACCGTGCCTCCCACATGGCTTTTCCAAATGGTGGAGAACATATCAAAAACAAACACGTCATTGGATGGCTTTTCCAATGATGTGTTTCTTTTTGATTTGCTCCCTGCCATTTTCAAAATGGAATGGCGGGAGTGATAGCGGGTGAATGCATAACTCATACTGCGCATGTCTAGCCACTTTTGCGCTCTGTTGGTGTGGTAGATTTGATACTCTGATTCAGGGATTTGTTTTAGTCCAACGAAGGAATGAAGATGCTTGTAACAACTCAAGTCCTAAAGCAAGTAGTAATTGTAGATAAAAGAGAGTGTTTGAGTTTTGGTATGTTAACAAGGCAAAAATTCTATAAACAGCATTTTGTGACCGAGCTGTTCGGTAGACGTGAAATTGGCCTCCTGCCAGCTGGAGCAAAAACAAATGAATAGACCCTTCTCCAAAATGGCAGCCGAAAATTCAAATAAAAATTTACAGATGTTTGTATGACTGAAGGTATTGTACCTCCAGTCATACAAACATCTGTAAATTCTTCAATTTTCAACTTACATTTTCTCAACTGATATTACACCTGAAATGAACTTTGCAGGGTTACTAAAGTAAAGGTGTTCTTTCTAGTGCTCGTATAGGTTTTTAATTTTAACTTATTTGAATTTTCAGCTGCCATTTTGGATAAGGGTCTATTGATCACAAAGCGTGTGCATATCAGAGGTATTTTCTTGTTTATATTTGCATTACATAATATTAGTTATGACTGGTCAGTAAAAAACATGGAATGCTGTTGGTAGGCTGCATTTTGTCCACAGTCTGCATTTTATGCCAGAGTTAGTGTTTTACATTCAGTCTGTTTTATACCTTTGTCCATGTTTTATACCAGTCTGTAGCCCGCAGTCTGCAGTTCATGTCTTACCCTAACTGTGTATTTATCGACTCAAACAATGCCTGTTCTCTCAGTTTGTGACATGGACATGATGGGGGTTGGGCCTGGACAAGAAAGATGGCAGAGATGTTCTCTGAAGCTCTGCGTTCTTGATAAAAATCAAGATACCTACGGAGGCGGATAATGCAACAAACCATGAAGAGGCTGATCAACTGAAAGAGAAGATTGCAAAGAAAAGAGAATCCTGAAGAAAAAAATTAATGCGAGCACAAGGATCTCAGACTGATGACGAAGGCCTTAGTGATTGCAAGCAACACGAGCATGGCTGCTCGAAGTGCAACACGAAGCTGAAGGATATATACAAGGCAAGCTCGATAAATTACTATCTGTGCTACCGGAAATACAAGACTTGAAGATCTAAGTAGCAAAGCTTGAAAAGGAAAAGGAAGAACTTAGGGCGAGTCTTGAGTCAACACAAGCAGAAGTTGAAGGTTTGAAGAGCAAGTCAGCGTGACCGCGGCAACACTGAAAATAACAACGGGCAAGATAGTCAAACTAGAGGAGCTCGAGCACAGGGTTGTGAAACAAGAATACTTCAACAGAAGAAATAACATCAAATTCTTCGGCATTAGCGATAACGAGCAGGAATCCGCAGAAGATATAGAAGCAGTCCTGAGAAACTTTCTTCATAAAGAAATGAAACTTTCAAAGAAGCACCTTGATGATATTGAATTCAAGAGAGTTCACAGAATCCCAACCCGTGTATGCGAGGAAAAAATAAATCAGCATCCAAGACCAATAATTGCCAAGGTTTCTTCTTCAAAGATAAGCAACAAATCAAATCCCACATCAAGCACTTGCCAAGGAGGAAACAGTTTGGTGTTCTGATGGCTTCCCAAAAGAAGTAGATGAAATAAGAAAGAAGTTTACCCAGTGCTGAAACAGGCAAAGGGAGATCACAAAGCAGCTTTCTTCAACATTGAAAAACTAATTATTGACAAAGCTGTCTACTGAGGACCCAAAACAAAAATTTTACATTCTACGGGCGAATTCTGTTTATCATTAATTATTTTAGTAAGGAAGGCTTACGTGAATCTCAAACAGGAGAATTCGCCCTAATTGCTGCAGGTATTTATGTTTTGTGTTGCATGTTGTATTAGTTTGTTTTTGTCAATTTTTCAATTGCTTCGAATTTTCTTTCGCTAGCTCTAAATTTTAATGCTTATCGCTTCACAGAGCTTTAAGTTTTCTCTCGCTAGCCCTAAATGCGAATGCTTATCACTTCACAGCTTCACTCGCCCTGTTGACTGGAAATTGGGTTTTATTTTACTTTATGGGTACATATGGCTTTCAGTGTTTTATCTCTGAATGTTCAAGGGTTAAACAAGACAATCAAGGGACGTCAATGGCTGCATCAGCAAAAATCGCAAAATTTAATATCGTGGGAAGCAGAATGGGGTGGTAAAATAATTGGAGGTCATGGCACTAATCACAGTCAAGGAGTAATGATTTTACTCAAGTCAAACTTGATGTAAACATTGAGCAAATTATATCAGACAAAAATGGTAGATATATCCTTGCTGAAGTATTGGTAGAGGTGAAAAATTTGTTTTTCTCAATATCTACCCTCCAAAATGATCAAACTCAACAGGTGCAATTCCTTAGAGGGTTATCTAATTCTGTTTTAAACAAATATGCCAGGGAAAGAACAGTCCTAGGGGGAGACTTGAATTGTGTTATGAATGAAATTGACAAATGCGGAGGGCGTTCTTTCGAACAAAAGAAGACAGTTATCCAAGAAATGAAAACTCTAATGAGAACTCACAATCTTATTGACACCTGGAGCTGCAAACATCCACATAAACTAGCATTCACATGGAATAATCCATCTAAGAAAATCTATTGCAGATAAGACTACCTTTTTATTTCAAAAAGCAAGGAATCTGTAATTCAAAAAGCTAATATCCTGGCTAACATTTTTTGCCATCAGTCTGTTATAAAACTGTCAATGCATTAGAAAGTACTGAAACAAAGCGCGGCCCCGCATTCTGGAAATTTAACTGTAATTCATTGTTAATGGATAAGTGTTACACGGAGTGAATAACAAAACAAATACCAGAGTTCATCGCCAAATATTGCAACCTCAGTGACAAAGGCTTTTTGGGAAATGATCAAAATGGAAATTAGAGCATCAATAATAATTTTCGCTAAAAAATAAAGCCGAAAACAAAAACGAAATAAAGAAAAAGATTTGCTGACGCAACTCAACCAATTAGAGGAAAGTTAGGTCAAACTTTAGCGAAGCAACGAAAGCTGAAATGGATCGAGTCAAAAAAGAACTAGCAAAGATTGTGAATAAAAAAGCATGAGGAGCTATGACATGTAGTAAGGCACAATGGTATCAGTTCTGTGAAAAAAAAACAATAAACATTTCTACAACCTAAGTAAAAATAAACCACAGAAGGAACATATAACCTCGTTAACAAAAGAAGACAGTAACATAGTCCTTGAGCCTAAACAAATTTTAGAAGAAGAGAAACATTTTTTCAAAGAAATCTATCAATCCATAAATGTCTGTCCAGAATCTGCCAATCTTGAACACTTTTTTGATGGCCTGAATACTCTCAAACAGGAGGTGGACAACTGTGAAGGGCTGTTTAACACTCGAGGAATGTATCAATTCGCTGAAACAATTTATGAACAATAAAGGCCCATTTACACGGCAGAACAGTTTTGGTACGGCTCGGATACAATAAGGTTCGGGTATCAAAAAACTAGCACTGCTACCCTGTTTGCACGTCTTATTTTCTACCGTGCTAAGTGGCTCCAATTAACGTTTTGGTGCAGGTAAAAGGCTCAACACCTTGGCCAGCGTACACAATTCTTTCTTTGTACGCATGCACCATGCTAAGAAAAAACATGGTCGACAAGAGGTATCTTGAGTTCAATCTTCTACAAAGATGTTGGGTCTTTTCGCCAGAAATTAGGAAACCGACCTT
>JAHPZR010008716.1:82500-87540 GCA_019787425.1 Platygyra sinensis | reverse complement strand
ACGGCTTCTGCCGCCTTTGGAAAGCAAAAATCAAAACAGAAATTAATTTTATCGAATTCTACAGCGCGTATACGAAGATTTTTGAATTTTTTTCTTTAGGGCACCCTCGAAGGTTTGGAGTAACCTTAAATTTAATAAAGCAAGGATAAGATGTTGTTTGTTTTTGTAATCAAATTTGATGGTAAAAAGAATATAAATACTGAATCCAGTAGAGGTATATTTTTGAATTGATTTTACCGTCAACTAACTGTGGAGGTCTGATTTATTATTGTTGTTTTACGTTTAGCAAAGAATATAAAAAATACTGATCGACAAGCAGGTTACTTCATTGTAAGCGAATCATTTCTGATTAGTATATAAGACTTCTCCGGTTATGATATTTCTTCGACAAATATAGTTTATTTTTAATAAAGGGCTGCTTTTTTGTCATCAGCGCGCAATTAAGAATTCTGATCATGATGTTCATTAGAATCAACAATGTAATAAATCAATCGAAGAGGATTCCGCCGATTTATACAAATTCACTTCCAAAATCAGACTAGACTAGCTACTTGAGTATTAACATTGATTTAAAGATCATGAATGCAGAAATTCTCGAGCGCTCATTGGCTAATTTCCATTCTCAATAAGCGGACAGACACATGAATTAATAATTTATGCGATGCAGCAACGGGCGTTAGTGGACAATTTGACAATTTGTTTTCGTAAGAAACAAATTGATGTCAGCTTTTCATGCGTCTTTACTGTTATTAACAATGAATTTCGTCTTAACATTGTCAAATTACTCAGCTACTCTGACAATGTTATGACGAAATTCATGATCAATAACAAGATAGATGCATGAAAAACTGACGTCAATTTGTTAAAAGCGGACAAGTAGCGCGAAATGAAAAGACATGATAATATCGTGTTCGGCAAGAGAGACGTCAGGTAAAATATATACCTGAATAATGGAGGGATAAGAACTGTTACTCTACTTGCCATGAATTAAATGATTTTGTTACATAGGGCAGGAGCCAAACTACATCCGGGACCCTATTAGTGTATTTTTCATATCCTCACTTGTGAGGCCGCTGATGACATCACTCTCGGCCTTTTAACGATTGCTTGCGCAAACAGTCAGCTTGTCTATATAACAGAGAGAAAATATATATAGTACTGTGACTTGAAGATGCGAATCGTAGTTTCTCGTGTTCCAACAGTGATTTAAGGCCAAACGTTTGCTAACAGGGGCACTTTTGAGCAGCAGGCGTCATTAAAATGCATCCCTTTTGAAAGTTCGTGCGTTTAGTTCTAAAACAGCGATATATTTTAAAGATGAGATTTTTTTTACTAGAGCGAAGTTGTGGGAATCATATTTCATTTTCTACTTCCAATCCAGTGCTGAGTGTTTGAACTTTGTCCCGAAGTACATCTGAAGTTCACATTAACATAAACATAAAGTCCAAAATTTTGTTCCTGAGGAACTGCGCCAGCCTCACCATTATACTCACATCCAGCTTCTATGACGCTCCTTTGACTGTTAACATGCCACATCTTAAGTTGCCATGTGCCTGCAGTGCATTCATGACACTCAATACCCCGTATGTTTAGATATTCATACGTACGGCACTGTGTATGCCACTGACCAAACAGATCGTGGCCGTCCAATTTTGCACGTGCGTAATCAGTAAAGACCAGACCATCATCCGGGAAATTGCAAGTGACTCTGAGATGGGTTGAGGTAGCGGCAAGTGACTGCATACGGATCAGAGATAATCGATAAGCGCTCCAGTTTATTGTGCTTTCCTCTTCGTTTACAGGGAAGTCAAGGCCAAATCTCTTAACCTTGAACTGGTCATTATTTCCGTAAGAGAACGACTGTATCAGCGTCCAAACAAAGCCAGGCTCGTGAGTTAAGTCGCAGAAGACTTGAAAAGGTTTGTCTTGCGAATCGTAAACTCTGAACATCCCAGAAATCGTAGCGCCATTTCTTGCCACATCCTTACAGTTACGAGGATGCTTTATTGTCTCACACCGCTGACCAGTATAAGCGGGAGGGCAACTGCAGTTAAACCTCACAGAGGTGGGTTCACAAATCTCTTGACAGGTCCCACCCTGCAGACACGGATTGTTTTGGCAGCATCTGTTGACACAGCGGTCAGTTCCCTGGTGAAAACGCCTGCCATGCTAAACACAATGAAATTCATCAGTATTAACTTTAGTGATGTACTTTAAGATTCCACCCCCCCTCCCCTCCCCCCACTTCGCCCCGGCTGGTCACAGAAAACATAAACCTACAAATAGCTTGGAAAATAAGTCATTTGCGTGTAAAACATTTATTTGGGTTTGTGAGAGTGACCTTGATGTCTTCAACCATTCTCTCTCTTTATTATCAACGCATTCGCACACCTGTTGAATACGGACACCCAGTTATCACGAACGTCTTCTTATCACGTGCAGCTGCTTAATAAGGGCACGCGCACAACATGGACACCCGCTTATTATGGACAATTTGGCGGGAAAAGGTTTCTCTCAATTTTTACCCTTGGCACGATTTGATATTTTCCTTTGTTCTGGTGTATAGTCATACATAACACGAAAAAAAGGAAATAACATGCTGTATCAATCGTAAGATTCCACCACGGCATATCCATTTATTACTAGAATCAATTCAAACTTGAGCATTTGTAAGTTACTTGACAGTATGCCGGCTCGTCACCAACATTTCAGACTAAGATACTTTGTATTAAATCAAGATTAGAAATCGTTCCCCTTCCTCCTTAACCGCGCTATTAGTTGTTTGTTTGTTTATTTTCTTATTTATTTTTTATATTTAACTTTTCTCTGTCTTTTTTCTTTTTCTTTTCCTTGTTTGATTTGATTAAAGCTAACGTGTGCTGTCAAAATTACTTTGTTCTCTTTTCTTTCGTTTTCCTATTGTGAGTAAGTAGCACCTGATGTACATAGGTATGTGGTATGGATTTAGTAAAAGCACGGTACTTTGTTATTGTAATTTATTGTTTGTGACACGAGTAAATTCTTAAAAATGTGCTACTTTAAATTGAATACTTCAAATTCAAAAAAAATAAAACCTATTCATTAATTAATGGGGACTGCGTCGCAAACGCTTAAATTCACTGAAAAATGGTTCCAACAACCTGTTATCATGTCCTTCATAAAAAGATCTTAGAATGAAATTATATAAAGAGGATGAAATGTCCTCAATGACTGTACTTACAATATTGTACTCTCGTGCCAGGTCGTAATAGTTTGTTCCAGGTTTGTATTTCAGTGCATCTGGTTTGAGGATTCTGTTAACATCGTTCAGTTGGCAGTTGTATCGTGGAATGTTTTGTATGTAGTTCATTGAGATACAACGACAGTCATCTTTGCACATCACGTGACACTGACTGACGTTGTCCACTGTTGCACTTTTAAACACGTGACCTTGAAGGGCATGGTCAGCGACAAGATCTTGGTCTATGACAAATTTAAAGTTTTGACATATTCCATCTGTACAGACGAGATATTCTTTCAGCATATGAAACGTTAAAATCAACTTGAACCAAAGGGAGCTCTTCATCACCCTCGGTGTCTTTTAAAGATTCAGTTTCCTTTGAAAAAAAGATAAGATTTTATCCACGGTATATGTAGATTATTTGTCGACCATTCAACGTAATAAAAAAACGCACATCTTAGAAATCGATTCACCTCGGTAAAGATAGAGGCTCACATGTTTAATATGTGGTTGTATATTTCTGTAAAACAGCACTTCTGCTTTTACTTTAAGTTTGTTCAGTTCGAATATTTTGTGCCGGTTGTCATGGGAAGGAGATGTTGTCGTTTAGGCGTGCGAATCTTTAGTTTGCTTTTAATGATTTTCATCTAAACAAATATTGCAAGTATACATTCTTACATAAAAAGTGACTCCACGGCAACATGCAAAATTCAATTAACAGAAAGTAAAATTCTTTTTGTTTCGCTTTGAGTTTCCTTTCTTACTTTTAGTAGAACGTACCTTGAAAAGGGCGATAACAGAATCGGCACTAACAACGAGAGCCGGCTTCGGTTCAAAAATTGACGGGCCCTTGATCTCAATTAGAAAGTTTTCTCCATAGTACGGAAGGCAAAGCCCAAAGAAAACCTTGCACGGTGTTTTGTTTTGATAGTTCTTACAACTCCTCAAGGTTGTACCTTATTATGAAAACCAAGTATTTGCATTAAAGTTTTCAGTTACGCTTCCTCAAATATAACGCGGTTAGTGCTACAAAGTGGAATTCGTTTTGTTTACTTTGTTGTTAGCGAGGCAAGTTTGTTTTCAAATATTCACCTTTTATGGGAAATTTCTTAGTGGGTGCACTAAAACGACCGGTGATATCTATTGCAACTGAACAAAAGGGACCTGACAATGCGAATTATTGCACGAAACCTGATTTGTAATGTCACTCATGGGGATCGCGAGGTAAACAGTCAGCAAGAAAACTGCAAGTTTTTGTAGTTGCTATCTAAGCTTTGACTTAGTATGTGAGATTTGACAACGGCTCCCCCAGAATCAAGCATTCTAAATTATATAAGAGATACTAGTGCTACAGGGGCCGCAGGGGGTCCGTCCAGATCTGATATTTACTTTTTTGCTTTGTTCGTCCGGTTGTTTATGACTTGCATTGATTTTTTTTCTATTTACTCGCTCAGTTTAAGCAATGTCACTTGTGAATTAACATGTTAATAACCCAGTTGCTGTCATTGTTAAATCATTGGGCCAAAGATGGCACATTTCAACCTTGCGGAAAAAATAAATGCATCAAATTGAATAGGTTGAATTCTGAACGGGTTTTAACAATCTTGGCATAGCTTTGCTGCTTTTCTTCTGCTTTTTTTCTCTGATAATTTTGTCAGGGAAGACTGAACAAATTTAGTCGGTGACCTGCATTAAAAGATATGTCTAATTAAAGCATAAGAGGACAACAGATTAACTAAGTTGGTTTGAATGTTTTTTTAAACAAAACAAAGCAAGCGAGCAAAGAAAATAAATCAGTTGAAAACTAGCGTCATGCGGAA
>JAHPZR010008716.1:47500-77500 GCA_019787425.1 Platygyra sinensis | reverse complement strand
TGTTTTAGTAATATATTGATTTAGGCCAGCCTAAAAGCGTGGCTCCTTGGCCGGGTTCTTTAGTGCCCGATTAAGCTAACCCAGGAAAAGGTAGAATTTTAGATTTGATTTGCGGTGAGGTTTTCTCTTTCTGTTATGAGTTTTATAACAAAACAAAGCAGCAAAAAGCATTTGTATAGAAGAAAAAATTGTAATTCGAATAAATTTAAATCCCGGGCTAGCGTTAACCGGCTTCCGAACAATCCTGCCCTGTTTTCAAAAAGTTAACCTGACATGAGCCCGCGATCCATCAAAAACCAGCAATTGGTCAGCGGTCAACTTCAAAAAAAACAGGTGACCTTGATGAGTTGTAGATTTGACCCGCGATATGGTAACGTGATACTGGTCAGCAGATACCTTGTTTGGACAGGTGTCAATTGATCAAAACATGGATGTCCAACATCAAAGAAGTAAACGGTAAATCAAGGCTGCATGTCTCTGTCGACCTAATATTAGGAGTATGGCCGCCATGTTGCGCGACTCCGTCTTCGTCGTCGCCGTCGTGCATACGCGCCCACGAGCAATGCCGCTAGCCATGATAACCATACATACATACATACATAAACTTTATTTCCTCTCGAGAAAATCAACTCATGGGTTTTCTCTTCTTTTCTATATATGAGTATGGGGTTCCGCTTTGCGGTCCTTCGGGCCTCCGGAGCTCCGCTATAAATCTACTAGTCGTTCAAAACTTTGTGTAAATCCTCTTCACAGACACTTTGAAAATGCCAAGAAGTGGCCTTCATCAAGTTGACAAGGGCACACTGCTACGATACTCATAATTCTCCAACAGAATAGATATTGAGTAGTGTAGCAAATCAGAGAACGGCGTTCGAGACGGAACGCTAGTAGATTTATACTAATCTTAGTTGTTTAGTTAACAAATAAAGAAGCCTAAGCCGTGTATTACACTGTGATAAAACACGACAGGCATTTGAGAACACAAGAGAAATGTAGAAAGCACGAGCCGCAGGCGAGTGTTTTCTACATTTCTCGAGTGTTCTCAAATGACTGGAGTGTTTTATCACAGTGTAATACACGGCTTAGGCTTCTTCATTTGCTTTATGATATAGATTTTACGCGCGCAAAACAATAAAACACGCTTTTTCTATGTTTTATACTCTGATAAAACATAGGTTTTTGACCAATCAGAGCGCGCGCAGGGTCCAATCTATGTTATAATCTAGTATAACATACTGTATTCCATTTCAAATATACACTTTTACTTTGTTATTCTGCTTCCTTGCCACACCTCAGTGTAAATAACTGATAGGTTCTGTAAAACTCTGTAAACTCTGCTTATCAAGTCTATGAGACGCACCTTTAACAAAGCTAAGTGCACGAGCAACTTAAAAAATCTGTGTGTATGTCTAGGTAATACTGGACTTTGAAAGAACTCCAGTAACTAATTAAAATACCGTTAATGCTCAAATTAGCACCCGGGGCGCTTATTTAATTTTCTAGGGCAAGAGGGGGGGCGGGGGGCGCTAATTCGAAGGGGAGCGCTTATTTGAAAGCGGGCGCTTATTTCGTTTATCAATTTTTAGCCTTAAAATGACACTATCTTCATTTCTACTTAAAACCAAACTGCAACATAAAACTTCAAAAACCTTATAGAAAACAACTTTTTTACTATTTCTATCAAGGAAATGAGAAGCAAACCCTTGCGACTTTGAAAGGACATTATGTTTATACTATTTAACGACATCACATTTCATTAAAAGAACCGTATAGACCGTATATGTCTCGTATATCGTACTGAGTACTGAAACTCATTTTTTCTCGGGGGAGGAGGGGGGGGGCTTATTACAAATTTTTAAATTTAGCCTTAGGAGGGGCGCTATTTCGAAGCGGGGCGCTTATTTGAAGCTGGGCGCTAATTTGAGCATTTACGGTATGACCGTCGAAAGGTCTATTCCACGCCAGGGAACTTATTTTCCGCGTTAAAATATGTGATTCTACATTTCAGTGCTGTAGATAACACTTCTTCGCAAAGAGTGAATGAGATGAGTCACGTGCTTGATACTTTATTGGTGAATTATGACAAACGTGTCAGGCCGGATGTAGGAGGTGAGACTCTTTATTGTGCTTTTTACTTAAGAGGAGTGGGTGAGTGGAGCGAGTGAGAGGACTGGGTATCTGAAGCAAGTGAGTAAGAGGAGTAAGTAAGCCTGTCTTGACTTTTCTTGCTTCTCGTGCCCATGTCACGCGGTCTAAAAAGAATGAGCGATTCTTGACCCCCTGGTCAGGCCCTAGCAATAGCTGTGGTTTTGTATACGAACTTTAATAGCTATAAAACGCCAGCGCCCTTTATCTAGAACTTGCAAAAGATTTTGTTCGCCGTTTTACATACTTTCTCTAGAGGGTTCTATGTACTGTCTGATTGCTAAAGCATTTCGTTTAATTCCAGGTCTTCCCGTAGAAGTTTCTGTTGATATTCACATGCTTGCAATTGTGCCCATCCATGAGGTCAACATGGTGAGGATATATCACGAAATTTCTTTTTGTACATGGTATAAAAATTTAATTGTGTTGAGGTGAAGTCAAATAAGAAATCTTGGAAGAATTTTCCTGTTTTCTTTCATCATAGGATGAAACCTTTCGCATACACGAGTGTCACACACGAGTGTAACAAATTGCTAACACGACGCGCGAAACAAAGCATCGCGATCGAGCTGTTTGACTAGCGTTATTTGCGCTCATTACTTACAAGACACGCTTGTAGCACGCGTTTATTTTTGTGCTCGTTGCGCACTCAATCTTAAGATGTTTGCAGGAAACCTAACAAAATAAATGTGTGCTGATGACAATGAGGAAATAATCATACAGCAGACTTGATATCAAGCGTTTGAATGTTAACCTCGAGATTTTCTTTTCAACAGGATTTCACTGCAACCTTTTTCTTCCGTCAGTACTGGAGAGATCACCGTCTAGCATTCGGAAAATATCTTCAAGTACCTTCCATTAAACCCGCAGCTCCCTTTGTCGATCAAATATGGCTGCCGGATTCTTTCTTTGAATCAGACATGACTGATCATAAAACTCGCCATGACTTCTTGCTGGAGATAACTTCAGAGGGAAATATCACTTATAGCGTAAGGTAAGGTAAAATCTATGCATAAGAGCCAATTAAGCAGACGATCAGGCCGGAGCTGATCCCGGTTTCTGTAACATGAAGCGACCAGGAATATTTTAAACTCTCACCTGGAATGGGATGCTTGTATCATCAACATGAAATTCTCCAGTGCTCATTTATACTCCTGGGTGGGGAGAGAACAGTGAGAGTAAAGTGTCTTACCCAAGAAAACAGCACAATGTCCCCCGGCCAGGACTCAAACCAGGACCACTCGATCAGGAGACGAGCGCACTAAGCATGAGTCACCGCGCATCCAGTCTATAGCCAACTTTCATCAAACATTGGTGTACTTAACGCATGTAAATGCTGTACACTCAACGTGAAAATGGAAACGTTGTGGTGGCACTCGGTAAACATAATTTTTCTTTTAGGAAGAGAATACAGTCTTATTGCCTCATGGATCTGAGGAATTTTCCGATGGATGAGCAAACATGCGAACTGTCTATCCAGAGCTGTAAGTATTCAACGTAAAAGTCTACATACGGGCCACGTGGCCCATAAGGCCGGAGCTTATCCCGGTTTCCTTAGCATGAAGCGACTGAGAGTATTTCTACTCCCCCCTGGATGGGATGCTAGTCCATCGCAGGGTTACCCCCCAGCATTAAATTCGCCGGTACCCATTTATACACCTGGGTGAAGAGGGGCACTGTGAGAGTAAAGTGTCTTGCCCAAGAACACAACACAATGTCTCCGGTCAGGGCTCGAACCCGGACCGCTCGATCCGGAGACGAGCGCACTAACCATGAGGCCACCGCGCCTCCCACTATGTAAGTATTCAGCGTACCCTGAATTAAACCTCAGTTAGTCTATTCCAACCATGGCGAGATAGTTATCACCTGTTAGACTAGAACTCAGACCTTCCACCCTGCTAGGGATACAACATTATGCAAAGCTAATAATACACGATGCATGAGGACCATGAGGTCAGCATCATGAGGCCTGATGTTTTTACCGGGTATCATAGTTAGTTACTAACTATGCGTTTGTGAATAAAGCGTTTTACGATAACTGCAGAAATTATCGGCGCTAATTGGCTAATTTTCATTGTCAAGTTGCTGATAAAAACCGAATATATTAGAAATCTAGTTCTCATCCAATAGCGTCAAGGCTCTGTACTCTTGGGGTAGGAACATGCTGTCATCGCGGCTGAGTGGACTTTGCACGTGTTTATTTCCCAAGCCCCTAAGAGGCATCAATTTTGCCAACTTGTGCTGGTACGTAGTATAGCGAAGTCCTCTACTGTAGTTCAATGGAGGACTCATCAGTCTAAGGAGTGAAAGACACTAACCTTGCAAACGAATCAAATTTTCTTCTATAGTTCTGTACACCACCACTACAATCTTTATCTATTTGTTAACAAATCATGCATATTTTTAATCAGCTTAAGAACGCCAACAAAATTAAAACTGAGCGCAGGAATAAATTGGTTCGGTAGATTTTATCTTGAATTTCAGTAGCCTGGGTTTTTTTGGCGCCTCTCCTACAACAATAACCAAACAAAGAAGGCAAGTAAAATTATATAGCTAGGCTTAAAGATTCAAGACTGTTAGTCAGGAATATTAACTTTTTTGTCTGGATAGTTGGGTACAATGATAAGGACCTAGTCTACGCCTGGGCAGCAAAAGAGCACACACACGTCACGTTATCACCGAGACTTGCAATCCCACAATTCACTCTGGTCGAATGGCAAGTACTTTCCAGGAAAGACGCTTTACGAACAGGTTTGAGTACAGACAGAAAAAACAGTTTAAAATAGCGTAATATCACATGCCAATAACAATATTTCTCAACTGATTAACATCAATATGGCTTTCCTAGTGTGTGGGCGTACAGTTAGGTTCCAGAAGTTGCCAGTGAAATTAAATTTTATTCCATAAACCTATAAATTTACTCTCTCGTCTTTTGGAGATGAGTGATGTGACAAAGATGAGATAGATTAAGATAACAAAGAAGTCATTATATTGTTATTTTCCGTTTGATTTATAAACCTCAAATATATTCATGCTCTTTTAATTAACGCCACAAATTGATTTTTCTATAGGCAACTTTTCTGCTCTAGCAGTTTCTTTTAGATTAAGACGCCATATTGGTTATTACATCATCCAAGACTTCATTCCCACTGCACTGATTGTCATGCTCAGTTGGGTCGGCTTCTGAATCAATGAACACAGTGTACCCGCCCGAGTCTCCCTCGGTATCACTACGGTGCTCGCTATAACAACACTCCTCTTTGGTGTCCAGGCGTCTCTCCCTAAAGTCGGTTACATCAAGGCCATCGATTTTTACCTACTGGGAAGCTTTCTGTTTGTTTTTGGTGCGTTAGTAGAGTTTGCAGTCATCTGTACCGTGACTGATTTAAGGGAAGAGAAATCACGCGTTGCTTCAGAGAGAAATAATGATTCCACGCGTGATCCATCCACGATCCTCGCGTGTGGCTTAAGCAGCCCGTCAATAGTTTTCAAAGAGCCTAAGGTAAGATTAACATTATAAGGTAAGATTCTGATCTTCAATCGCTTCATTACTTTTTTCCTTCAATGCTTTGTTTGCTATGTGGTTCATTTTACCCGTGGGACTCGCTCGTCGCACCTTTCATGAGTTAAAAATACTTGTTTGATACCTGTTAGGATGTTCAGCTTCAGAGGATCCACAGCGGGAGCTATTGTTGCATCTTTTAGGGCATAGAACTGAGAAAAGTTAGCGTCAGTTAATATACTACTTTAAAATTAAGAACTTCTTAGGGGTGAAAAAAAGTTCAGACCACGCCCACAATACAGGATGTTGGTACCTCTTAGGAGTTCTTTTCAAAATTTCCGACAAGCACCCCCCCCCCCCCTCCCTGTCGTTTTTATATGGAAGTCCTCAGTCATTTTACTTAAAGTTCCGTGAGGTTTGTTTTCCTAAAACTGCCTCCTACATCAAACACTTTTCAAGTAAGGCAACCTGATCAACCCTCCTTTTATGCATCGCCATTGCAAGAAATGCTTCAAAAAAATGGCAGCATTTTATTTTTGTTTTATGCGGCTCAACAGTACTTTAAATCCAATCTTTTATTTGCAGGATTCGAAAAGAGCAAATTCGCAGTCCTCTTTATGTTATCCAGTCTGTGGCAAGAAGATCGTGGACAACAGGACAAGCGATGATGAAAACCCTAAGCAGTCATCCCGTTTGAGGAGAATTGCTCACCCGATCGACCGAGCGTCAAGAATATTGTTTCCTCTTGCTTTTTATCTCTTTGTCATGATTTATTGCTTTATATTTGCAATTCTGTAAACTAAAACTAGCTGTAGAACAACTGAGGTGAACAAAAAGGGATGTATAAAGGACACAAGTGATAAGACCATCTTGCTGAGAGTAAAGCATTTACTGTAAAAAACAAAACCGTCATTGTCAACGTTTCTTCTCAACACGAAATGCGATGTTTTGTGATTGAGTAACAGCTACTTTATCAGACTGTAACAACAAGTCCTTCTCTTTCGCCTGGGACGCTCACAAGAAAAACTACCCTATAGAAAACTAAAGAGGAGCCACCGCCGGCCACCTCACTTCTGCCACGCGCGTCTCATCCCAGAACATGCTACACGTGGCAAGACACTGGAGACGAGAATAACTTCTGACTTGGTCCCAGTCCATGTTTCTAAGCTACCATTTTTTTCTCTCGTGTTTCTTGGTTATTCGGAGACTTTTTTGTCGGGGAAAATGATGAGCTATTCCGAATTTCTCAAATAGTGATTTCGATCTTTTTTTGAAATGTTGTGTAGGAAGTCCAGTTTTGTATATAATCAAACCAGGCTCACATACGCATGCGTATGACATTATCAATTACAAGCTAACCCTTGTTTCAAGTTTTTCGCTGCATGATGTAAATCGACAGATCTAGAGTGCGAATCTCGCTAAAGATAACCAGTGTTAATAAATGTTTATTTACTATTATGCCATGGAACCCCAAAAAGTGTTTTACCCCGGTGACAAGAAAAGCGATATATTTAATGAGAGCTCGTGCAATGGATCACATTTTCACCGCAGATTCTGAATTCAGTTTTTGACTGATTCTATTCAATGATACTGTCATCTGACGCTGTGTACTGTCAGTTGTTCGGCTATCAGTAATGCGTTTTTTCAACTCAAAAACACGTAGTTTTGTTTCACCATAGGAAACAATTAACTGTGCGCAACCAATCATAGAAAGGAAACATTTGTTTTTGTAAGAAAACCTACGCTGACTTGAAATCTGGGTGCGAGTTCGATATCGAGTACGAGAACGAGATTGATTTTCCAGTTCTAGTTCGTAGGCTTCACATTAGGGAGTTTAGATAACCACGACGGCAACGGGAACGCCACTAAACAAAAGGTTTAATGAGCAGAACAATGGTTCTGCACGTGCGTTATAACTTTTTGTACATTTCTTTGCCGTCCTCTGCAAATCAACAACGTGAAATGACCAATTTTGTGTTGTCTGAAGAACGTGAACTACGACGGCGATTTTTTTGAAATTCTATTTCAAATTCGTTGCGGTGTCCCAGATTTAGTTTCGCGATAGCTTCGACAGTGATAAACAAAGTAAATGCCTTGAGAGTATCCCGAGATTCGTAAGTGAAATACAAATTCATTTTTTAATCGGCGTTGCCTTCGGCGTCGCCGTAGTAGCTTCTTAAACTCCCTATCTTCGCGTTACAACACCCAACCAATCGCAATCGCTCTCTTCTTAAAACCAAAGTAAAGAGCGAGGGCTCTGGAAACGTCTTTGGTTTGGCAATCGATAATCGTACTCGTACTCAGTCTCGTACTCGTAGTCCAATTTTAAGTTCCCTAATCAGTATTGTGTTCCAAAAGCAGCTTTTTCTACTTTATGCGAGTAATTCTGATAATACCTGGGTTGTGATTGTGAAGCCAGCTGTTGCATTTTTGATTCAAGTTTCTGCCAAGGATTGCTACAGCTAAATGGAAAAAAGTTTTACTTTTAATATCGCCCTGACACCCGTGCAGCTTCATACGGCTTTTTGTTTGATTATCATCATTGTAGATTTTCCAAATTGCTCGAGGATCCATATTCAAATTGTGACATTGTTTTTTATCAGGAGGAGGTCCAACGCCAATTTCAATTTTCAGATGAATTGTCGGTTTAAGGCTCTGGCTGTGTTACAAGAAGACTGTTTGTATTGGATTGTTTTACATAAGAACAAACCTTAAAAGTCTCCAGCCTTAAGCGTATAGACGGGCAGTACAATTTGGTCAACTGTGATGTAGCCACCTATTCCCACAGGCACAATTTAAATACTTTCAATAACTGCACGATTATAATGTTATAAACAAATATCCGTCTCGAAATCAGGAATATTTGACTTAACAGGTTTCCTCAAAACAGAAATTCACCGATTTTAAAATGGCTTAAAATGACTTCAGTCTGAAAAATCGCAAGGGCACAGTTTGTTTCCGAGAGAAACAATTTGCTTTTGTCAAATATCGAAATTATTTTCGTTAAAATTAGCGCTGCGCCAGCTGCCGGGAGGTATACTGCAGGGAAGAATTCATTAGCAGTGAAAATTACAAACTGCTAACAGCTTAAAAAGCTTCACTGGTATCAGTCATTTACAGTAAAACAAACAAGTTTTCACAAGCGTGTATGTCTGCTGCCTGTTAAGTCTACGGCAAGAGATGATGATAATGATGATGATGCATCAAGTACTTGTTTCGCTGTTATGGTTGATTTTTATTAACCAGAGCGTTTCAGGACAGGCTGGGAACGTAACAAGGTCAGGCCATATCTAGATAGCTTTCAAGCTTAACCTGAAAAACAAAACTTGGGGTTTTCAAGTTGCTATTTGTGAATAGCAGTTCACATGTCCGAAATAAATTATGTCCGTGTGATAAGTGACTTTAACTGTCTTCAAGCCTTCTATTACTTCCATTAATTGCGGCTTCCTCGAGCTCTCAACGTGAATACCGGATTTGAAATAACATTTATGCTTTATTTTTTTTAATGTTACAGCCAGGTTATGGTACACTGAATTCAAAAATTATTCCGGGAAAAAACAAATGCAAAACTGTGTCTCTAATAGACTTGTTATAAGTATCACCGCCAAATGAGGCCTTGCAATTTAGTAATTGATGGTTTTTTATAACCTTTAAAAATTTGAGGGAGGCAATGTAGTATACATGAATTTTATACATTGTATTTTAAAAGCGTTTTGTGGTCGAACGGACATCAGATTTGAACATGTTTTTAACATTGAACTTGACCAATACTTGTCCATGCAAGTCGCTATTTGGTGAGAAAGTACAAAGGGTAAATTCTAAAAGCTTAGATATCATTACTTATTCTGAAGACTTCCTTTTAACAACAGGTGACTCTGAATTTCAGCCAATCTTTTATGTTCGAGATCACTAACTGTGGAAAAAAATTCATAGAGCCGGTAGGCATTGACCACATATGATGATAGAGAAGCGCTAGCTGTTAGACAGGAGACTACCTCATTTTCTCTTGCTGTTAGATTGAGGGAATTATAAGGGCATTAAAATTAATAGTACACAGTGATCTAAGAAAAGATTTCCATTAAAATCCGAATTGAACGCTAAAACCCCATTGCGCTTAAGTAACCCACTCACCAAGAGTACTGCACTGCCGTGAAACTTCCCAACCAACAATAGGTTCAAGCTGGGTTACCCTGTCTAAATAGATATAGATTATTGTCAAAGCTTGCTCGATCAAGATATATGGGTTATTGAGCAAGTGTGATGTCAAGTTGGCTGGATATTGGCCAAGTTCTTTTTTTTTGCGTGTTTGTGGATCGAGACGAAGTCAAGGTCCATAGGCTCGCAGAAAAAAAAGAACAAGGCCAATATCCAGCCATCTTGACCGAACAGACTTGGTCAAGAACGATTTATTTTATGGCTTCCGGGGAAATCTTTCTTGCGGGATACAGCGGGTAGTCCCAAGCGGGCAAGATGGCTCCATCTTAGCCAATCACATCGCGCGACTTGGTTCATCTTGCCCGCTCGCGGAGCTAGCCATATAGTAGATATGGTTTATTGTGAGGTCAGGATGCCTGGATATCGGAAAAGTTCTTTTTTTGCGTGTGTTGGACCGAGACGTAACGGAGTCGAGGCCCATTAAAAGAAACTTGAAGAACGAGGCCATTATCCAGCAACCTTGATCGCGCAAACTTACATATATCATATGGGATAAAGAAGGTTTTTTTCTTTCTTGCGGGACACAGCGCGTAATCCCGAGCCCACAAGACAGCGCCATCTTGTCTACACTGGTATAGGTTATTACAATGCAGGATTTGGTTGAATTACTATAATTATTGTTATCATTATTATCATTGTCCTTTAAAAATCTTCAAGTAAAAATAAGTCCAACATTTCAGAAATGACACAAGCATGCTACCGTCAAAAGCCGCAGACACCACTCGTATCCTGGGAAAGTTGCTTGATGGTTACGATAAGAGGCTGCGGCCGGATTTTGGAGGTAGGTTGCTACACTCTTTTGATTATTTCTGCAACCACAGTTATCAAGTTTTAAAGTTAAATTAAGCTTTCAAAATGTATACCCTAAAATAAAGGTAGGATTAATTCTCTTATTTTGGTATCTCAGGATTTTGCTGCTTAAGGACGTTCGCGCCAATTGTTTCTGCGCATCCTTACTGCGCACGCAAATTCACATGCCACGTCATGCATGAGCGCGCGCGCTAAGTCATAAAATAAACAAATGATAGGGCAGATGGCCATTGCTAGAGCTTTACCTGGATTTAACGATCTTGGACGTACGGTGACCCCAGTTTTTTCTTCGATGGATCATTTTCTCTACTGATTTTCTACGTTTAGGGAAAAAATGAAAAAAATCTATCGACTAAAATTTTGAATATTTGGCAAAATGCACCATCGAATTCCGTTCTTATTAGCTCTTCGTACACCTTTGCGGCGGTTTCAAATGGCTCTTGAAGGGTTAAATTTTGTGAAAACGTTAGTAAAATTTCGAATTATTTACGCAACAGACCCACTTCTACAAAATGTGACTAAGATCGTTTGCCTCTGTTGACTCACCTTCGATATTTTTAACTATAAACCACGGTGGACCGTGCTCAATTATATGGGGCAATTTTTCGAAATCAGTATAGTTTACCACACGCTTTATCTCTGAAACGAAGACGGTGACCCCCAATTTTTTTCGCATTTCTGGCACAAGTAACTCATCATCTGCCAGCACTAAAAATTTAAAAAAATTCTATCGACTGGAAAATTTTCGCGCGAACGTCCTTAAGGTAATTCCCTTGAAATTATTCTACTATCAAACTTTTTTTGAAACTTGGCGTAATAAACATTCATGATATGAACATTATAAAAATGCAATAAAAAAAAGGGGTCACCGTGCTTGTTTACGCATCAGCAGGCTCTTAAAATGGGGTATTTTTACTGGTTGTGCGTTAAAAGTTCGAATCACGTTCATACAGAATTAAATCTTGGTTACTTGAAAGGCACAAAGTTTTGTCTTGAAAGTAAAGCTTTATTTATTTACATAGGCAGTATTGCTCTATTTAAGCCGTTTTTGATTGCCTGGTTGCGGGGATATTGCCTTGGCCAAAATACACCCAGTTGGGAACTATTTTCCAAAAAAAGTCATGTTCTACTATCAAACTTTTTTTCCTCTTCAAATATGTTCTTCATTAGACTATTCTTAGCAAATACCTGAAATAAAAATCGGTGGTCACCGTGCTCGTTTTAGAGAAAAGGAGAATTTATTCCGTTATCGAGCTTAGTTTGAGGGAAATCTCTTACGTTTTGCACGTGCACGCGCTCATGTGTGCGCGCTGATGATGCGAAAATCGTGCGCAGTAGGGATGCGCAATGCAATACTAAGGAATTACCTTAAGTGATATGCAAATCGAACCCAGTGTTTTCAGCATCGGTTTTGTAACTTTTTATCCGTAGTAGTTATTTACAATACTATCTGCATATTTCTGTAGAGTTGATTCACTATGTGTAAGATTTGTAGGATGTACATTCTCATCTAAAACCGGTAGGTCTACAAGCATGCAACTCCAAATCTGGTCTTCAATCTGGTCTATGATAACCCAGATTCAGAGATTTTTCTCGGCTGATATTTTGTGGCGACATCTTAGTCGTATCAGGAAAAGAATGAAATTGAAAAAGGAAGACCTGTCAGACCAAGGTAGACCGTCATGATTTTTCTGTTCCTGATTGCGAATGGCTCCAATCTTAACTCACTTCTGAAATATTGATAAAACCACGTGCTATTATAACCTAACAGAAAAGGCGACGTAGTAGGCGCCGAGGGACACAGAAGAACTGCGCCGAGGAGCTTTGTTTTAACTTGTACGACCTCGGTGTTAAGATGATTGGGATCAATTTCGATCACACGCACATTTTTACGATGTCATCATGTATTGTGTTTGTATTGATCCATCAAAGTATAACTGATATAGAGAGCCCGAAACTTTCCTTGTATTTCCAGGTTCTCCATGTAAAGTCAATATTTCTATACACGTGTTGTCAATGGTTCCCATCAAAGAAATTGACATGGTAAGTTCATCACGCGATCAATGTCTTGCTTCCAGGCTTGAAATAAAGTATTGTATTTTATTCTCGCTCGGACCCATCCATGTCTCTACCGTCGCAAATTGACGAACATAGGAATTTAAAATGGAGACCTTAGTGCATCGAAATGATCTTTGAAACAACGTGCTCTGAGTAATGAAATAGAAGATTCTTTGATGACGTCATTATTTACATTATTCGTCATTCAAATACGACTTTGCGCAGAGAACTGAGGCATCGCGCTAGACACGAATTGACTACAAACATTTAAAGAGCCTTTAGTTCTTTGGGTGTGATATTCGAGAAGAAATTGACTTTCAATAACTGCAAAATTTCTGAGTGAGAAAAGCACTTATAAATTCATAAATTCTTTGCAAATTTCTGAGTTTCTAAACTCGACTCGCACAAAAGGTATTCCATGCATCGAGCTCAAATACCTTGGAACAGTCAGGCGTTCTGTGCACTTTCTATATTCATAACTAATATTTCTGTAGCTCTACCAGAAAATGTGTAGCTTATACCAATGACGAAAAATATTCTAACTAAACATTCTCCTATAGCCTCATTTTCGGAAATCAAACTAAAGTCATCCATTTCGTTGTTATTTTCGTTTTGTACACAGGAAGTAACTGTCGTGATGTTTTTTCGTCAACACTGGATTGACATGCGTCTAGCATACGGATCTTCCCTTGGAATGCAGAAAATCAAGCTGTTGGGGAACATTGTCGACCAAGTGTGGCTGCCAGACATATATTTTGTGAATGATTTAAGCGATAAAACGACTTGTGGAGATTTTCTGTTTGAGGTCACTCAGGAAGGCTTTATCACACACAGTTGCAGGTCTTTTAACGTTTGTTTTTGCTTCGGAATGATGTTCTCCCGTAGGACTAAAGTTTGTTGCTTTAGCCTAACAGTGGTCCTAAAATCTTTGTTTTTCTATCCAAATTTCAGGCGAAAACTTCGTTTATACTGTCCAATGAATCTGCGAAAATTTCCAATGGATGAACAAATCTGTGATATGGCTTTTGAAAGCTGTAAGTATAGAGCATGATAAATTCAAATTGCTCCTTATTACTTCTTATTTCTCAGCAGCTTATGAGGGTGCTGTATTTTGTTCACTTAAGCACTGATACTAATAAATATGTGAAAGATAATATATATGTGAATTGCATGAGAGAAAGAAACGAAGACGTGATTGATCATGCATCGCAGTTATGTAAGCCCCCCAAAAAAATCAGACCTGAAGGGGATTCCAATCCATGATCTCCACGATACCGATGATTAATCACGTCTTAAGTACTGATATTTGAAAATGTCTTGAACTGATTCGCTGATGCCTTGATGATATCGAAGTTGTACAACAGTGGGCTTTTAAAGGGGGAACATTAATGTCTGTGGTGGACTCCCAAGCGACATAACTGGAGTGTATCTAAGTGACATGTCTGCAAGTAAAGATTTACCAGCTATCTAGCTGCTGTCTAGCCGATTCTAACTTGTGATTTTTTTCTTCAGTTTCCTACACTGTGGATGATATTATCTTAGGCTGGCTTTCTGATACCAAAGGATCCGTACGTGTGTCACATGACCTGAAGATCCCACAATATACTCTGATAGGTTGGGAACAGACCTCACAAGTTCAAGAGTATAGCACCGGTACGATCAGTTGAATTGCTTTATGCAAGTGGTGTTCAATCTGATGATTAGAGCGCTTTTCAATGAAGTGTTGTAAAACCAAAACCAAAGTTATCACTCCAGCCAATCACAGAGGACATAGACAGTGAACCAATCAAAACTCGAAGTGACTGACACGAAGCGCGTGCTGGTGCTGACGAGTCATTGCCTGATTTCAAACCGAAAAGGACTAGGTACAAGTCTGTAAATTATGGGATAAGCAACTATTGATCCACATAGTCAAAAGAGCACACCGAGATTCACAAAATCCCCAATTTTGGTGTTAATCAAGCTAGGTTGACTGAGATATAGCGATTTAAAAACGTCAAAATTAACAAAGAAATATATGGCCATCCAGACGCTGTGTTCGGACCATACGTTTCTTTGTAAATTTTGACATTTTTAAATGGCTGTATCTTACTTAATATTGGGTCTATTTACGCCAAACTTGGAGATTTTGTAAAGCTTGGTCTGCACTTTATGACTATGTGGATCAATAGTTGCTAATCCCATACTTTTAAGACTCGTACCTAGTCCTTCACGATTTAAACTGAGGCAATGACGATTGTATTGGTTTACTTCTGATTGGATGAAAAAATGACGCGAGTTTTTTTCAGTAAATCGTGTTGCGCAAATGAGGCAAAACCAATAACTTTTTGACGCTCAAATAAAAACCGCTCTAAAATGAATATTTTGCGAGAAACTACCAGTGGTTTTCGGATTTTTGAATTCCTTTTCCGGTCCTGAATAACTCTTCTTCACTTTCTATTACAATTTGTCAAATCATTAGCAAATGAAATATTAAAAGCCGTTCAAGGTTGTCAAAAATGTAGACATGTACAGTTCGGCATGCTTCGCTGTGAAACATACAACAAATCTACAACCTGTAGTTTCTACTTGTCCATTTGGCAGAACCTTCTCAAACGAAAATTTAATCTTCCAAAAGAAAATTAGTTTTTTAATTAATAGTTCTGCTACCGTAAATACTCGCTCCTGATTGGTTGGAAGCTGATCAATTTATCCCAAGATGTATCGATAACTGGACAGATCGGCCTTTTTCTTATTTCCACTCATGGCTGCGGCATCCACTAGTGGAAATCACTAAAAAGTCTGATCTGTTCACGCGTACAATTAATCCCTAATTGTTTCTCCAAAAGACCGAATTCCTATACTAATTAAAGCGGGGGTACACGTGAAAGCCATATTTTGGCTCAGTGGGTATTATGTTTTTAATACAAATATCTCGTTTACCTTTCAAGCAATCAAGAATCTCTATGCTCATTTCACATATCTATGTTTTGGGTCGTTTTGTAAATTTTTTGGTGAGTTTTACCAAAATTTCACTTAAATTCAGGTGTACCCCCGCCTTAAAGCTCTAGTAACGACAATCCACTCTTTTTTTTCCTCAGGTAATTTTAGTTCAATGTCAACAAGTTTTCTTTTACAAAGACAACTCGGTTATTACGTTCTTCAGGAGTTTATTCCAACTATTCTCATCGTGGCTCTGAGCTGGGTTGGTTTCTGGATTGATGAGCGTTCTGTTCCCGCTCGAGTCTCTCTCGGCATCACCACAGTCCTGGCAATAACAACTCTTATGTTTGGCATCCAGTCCTCTTTACCGAGAGTTGGTCACGTAAAGGCGATTGACGTCTACCTGTTGGGTAATTTTCTATTTGTATTTGCTGCCCTGGTTGAATTCGCCTTCATCTGCTCCTGTACAAAAGTTTTTTCGCTAAATAACGATGAAATGTCTAAAGAAAAACCCTTCCACTCGTCTGTGGGTCCGTCTGCGCATGCAGCATTCGAGGGAAGAGAAAAAACGGAAACGGGCTGCAAGGAGACTGGGATTCTACAACGAGTTTTAAACGAAACCAAACAAGACGAGATTCAGGTAAGAATTTTGAAGTTTCTTACGAAGTTTTCGATTGAGGTAAGCCTAAGGTAAAATCTAAGGTAGCCTAAGATAAAGTCTGCATACGGCCATCAGAAAAGCGCCTTATCTCTGGTTCCTACAGTATGAAGCGACTGGGAGTATTTCCCATCCCACCTAGTCAAAATGTTTGTTCCTCGCAGGGTTGCCCCCAGCATTAAATTGGCCGGTACCCATTTATGAAATTTGGCGGAGAGAGGCACTCTGAAAATAATTAAAGTGTTTCTTTCTCCCAAGAACAGAACAAAATGTCCTCGACCAGTGCTCGAACCATCACAACTCGGTCCGGAGAAGAGCGCGCTAACCATGGGGCCATCGCGCCAGCAGTTATCCGTTTCGTAAACGGTCGATGAGATCTTCGCGACACTTAAGTAAAAGCTTTTTAAACTATCAACAAATTTTTCTCTACTAGATTAAAGAAAATGTAAATTGGTAAGTAACCACCCAGTATCGAACCCGAAATTTAAGTTTCAAGACATCGCTTTTGTGAGGTCTTTTGTACCACTACACCACCAGGTTGATCCATCCATTTGTCTTTCTTAAATATTTCTGATAGAGTTGCACCAACCATCAACCAGTGTAAATATGAATAATTAAGCACTTGATGAGTGCGTTTCACTCCATCAACAATTTCTTCCTTGTTCAGCCCTAAAATAAAACAGATATGGCTTGGTTACCACTGATGGCATCGACCGTTTACGAAATGGAAATCAGCGCGCCTAAGCAAGTTGATAACTTTTGAAGGGTGCACTATATATTGTTGGCACAGCGGATTTGAGGCAAGTGTACAACTTCGTTCTCAAGTCAGGCTTACTTATCATCAAGAGAAGAGTAAAAAAAAAATGGTCTAGGTGGATTAAAAGTCCACGCAGTTTCCAGGATGAGGGACTCCATTGCTAAAACCCATTCATTGCGCATGCATGCGTGTATGAATGAGTTACAAAGATATTAAGCAGTTTATCTTTACGCCATCAGAGAGGTTTATTCAGGTCTCAGTATTTTCATTGTGTTTCTAACTTCCTGTTTATAATCTGTTTTGCAGGTAAAGGATTATGAAGAGAAAGATTATAATCCTTCCATGAGCTTCGACACTGCATTTCAGAAAACTCCCGCCGCCCGCGGACCAGCGGGATTTTTCAGAAAGCCAACGCGTACTAACTCTGTGAAGCTTCCAAAACGAGGTGCAAACTGCACCAGTCTCCTCCGCGAGCCCAATACTGTTGATAAACTCAGTAGAAGGTTGTTTCCTCTGGCGTACGCCTTGTTTCTTTCAATCTACTTTTCAGTGTACTTCTTTGCAGATGTTTGAGATTGAATAGGATGTGGACTTGTTAGTCAGTTCGTCAGATAAAGTTGAAATCGCGTACTTGTTTAAAAAAGCGAAATTTTAATACGCACGGATTTCAACCGGAAGAAAGCGAAGGTAGTGGAGATGGGAGGAAGGGAGGCTTCCGATCGTCTTCATTTGCGCCGATCATAGATCCGGCGATGTGAGAAAATTCACAAAAACTTATTATGGCCTCCTGTGCACGTGAGCTGTTTCTAGCTAGCTATGTTTGAAACATGTTATTTTGAAGTTTACCAAAGCCTTGAACTTTAGTTTCAAGTATTGTGAATAGGGTGGCGTTTTGAACAAATTCACTTTCTTTTTTGATAATATTTGCTTTCTTCGTGTTCCTGAATTGTCTTTTTTGATAGTCTTTTGTAAAAAAAAAAAAACATTGCGGCCAGTCAGTCGGTCAGCCAGTCAGTCAGTCAGTCAGTCAGTCAGTCAGTCAGTCAGTCAGTCAGTCAGTCAATCAGTCAGTCAGTCAGTCAGACTAGTCAGTAAGTCACTTAGATAGTCAGTCACTGAGTCAGTCAGTGAGTTAGTCAGGCAGTTAGTCAGTCAGTCAGTCAGTCAGTGATTCAGTGAGTAAATGAGTCAGTGAGTCATCTAGGCAGTCAGTTGTTAGTTATAAGTTATACCCTTACAATTAAATAGAAAAGACACAACACGATATTGTTACCGTAAGTAAGGCTCCAGCCTTTAGCAATGTATAATACACAAACAATAATATTAAATGTATAATATTAAAAGATAAAAAGATTATATAATCCAGTGGCGTTTGAAATTAATTATGCTAAAATACAAAGGGTCTTGAGATAGTCAGAAGAAGACTACATCAGCCTGGGCCTTATTTGGTTTTGTATCAAGGGTTCATTATATATTGACCTTGCTTTCGCAACAAAATTGGAACAAAAGAAGCTAGGACAGCGGAAATACACGTTGTGGCACCCAAAGAGTAGAAAGCGAGAGCGTAACTCTGGAGTCCGTCATAAATCCATCCAGCGATCAGTGGTCCCAGTGTTCGTGGAATGGCGATTACAAAGAAAGTCATCCCTAAACCGTACGAGACTTTCTGAGGACCCAGAATATCACACACAATAACTGGGTTTATAATTAAGTAACATCCTCCAAACAAACCAAATACGAAAGCATCTATGGCTAAAATAGTGTAGGATTCTGTAACAGGTACAACAAAATTGCTCAAGCCTACAACAAGAAAGGCGATTTGAGCGATGTAAACGCGATTGAGGCGTTGGATGTCCGAGATGCGGCCGAAGATGACACGACCGAAACCTGATCCGACAGTTACAAACGTTAACAGAAGAGAGGCACGAGTCTTGTCAATTCCAAGGTCTTCCGCCAAGCGAACCTGAAATAAGAATGAAATAAAAGAATAAAACTGATAACGTAAATATTCAGTTACAGAGGGGGGACTGAGCACCATCTGGCCTCCAGTAAATTTATTGGGTTAATGAACTATTGCTATAGGAAGAGACTGTGCCTTGATGACGACATAGCTTTTTGCTGTAGTCGTAGAAGTTTATCCTAGATTTTGATAAGACTATAGATAATACGAAGTGGTACCCAAGCCCTTCAGCAAAGATTTTCCATACACGGCACTATTTTCTTGGAAATATTTTTTTCAAAGCTTTCAAGCAATTTATAGTTGCCTCTGGTACAATTTCTAACATGATCTATTGAAGGGGGCAGATACTCCAAAAAAGTTGATAAAAACTGAGAATGAAAACTCACCAAATGAACAATAGGGACCATATAGCCGAGCATAAAGATAAAAATGACAGCGATCCACATCAAAAATGCTTTGTTACTCAAAATCTCCCAGTCAAACAAAGGCTTTGTTTCTGTTTGAGAAGTTGTGACGTCACTCTTGTGTGGGCGCACGCGGTGCTTTGGCCGATAAACCAGTGAAAATCCAGACAAAAGGAAAAATGCTCCTGAGAGTACACGAAACATGTTGGCCAGTCCAACATGAATGAACAGTTGTTGCATGGTCGGGCTAAGAACACTGCCTCCAATCGCACCACCAAGAGCCATTATACCATTAGCAAGGCAAAGTCTGGCTTTAAAGTACTTTGTGAGTATCAGCAAATCAGCGAAATACACCAAAGACGCACCCATGCCCCACAACAAGCTGTAGGTTACGTACAACATCGGAAGACTGGTGACGAAGGAAGAGCTCAATAATCCAATTGAGCAGGCCAGGGTACCAAGTAAGGCGACTACCCAGCATCCGTAGCGTTCGCTGATGACAGTTCCAAGAGGGGAGAATAAATAATATGTAGAAACGGCAAGAGAGCTCACCCATGCTACAATAAAATAAAACAATCATGAGAAGGTATGACACGCGCCTTAAAAGATTGAAACTTTATCACTCAGTAAGGAAAACATGCAAATATGGTTAGTTTCGCTAACTTGATCAAAATTGAAATTGAAACATCAAGCCAACATGTTTATAAAATGATGTGAAGTATATGAAATAATTCATATTTGAACTGCGGTTGTAGATGCAAGTGAAGAATGATCATCGCAGTTAATTTTCCAATTTAAGCAATTGACCTCGCCCCCAATGTGTGGCTTCATAGCTCAGTTGGTAGAGCATCGCACCGGTATCGCGGAGGTCACGGGTTCGAATCCCGTTGAAGTCCTGATTTTTTTTTTTCAGGCTTCTTCTTTCCAATTGCTTAAATTGGAAAATTAACTGCGATGATAATTCTTCACTTGCATGTTTATAAAATGTTTTCCTCAAGCCCTGGCCAAACGGACTCTCAAGTTTCCTCGTAAGTAATCGAAAGTCGACTTGCGTGCAAATTTGATCTCCAACAAAGTGAGCGTAAGTCATGGCAATTCAACGAAAGCGTCTGCAAGGCCTGGCCAAACGAAGTTGCAAATAGACCCAAGTTTTCATGGCTTTACAATTGTGGTTGGGTAAATTATTCTTTTCACAGGGCAGCCATGATTCTATATAAGAAAAGTTAAGAGCGTAATCAAGAATGTAACGAGAATGAGTTTACCTGTTTCTGCTCTTGATTTGTTAAACTCGTCGACTAGCGCAGCATAAATGACTCCAGAACTGGTAATTAGTCCTCCAACGAAAAATTCCATCAAAAAAGTTGTTCCAAGTACTGCCCACGCCCAACCTTTGTCATAATGAGCCTCGTCATCAAGATGAGGTATTTCATTTAACCCAGCCTCTTCGTCAGGATGAGGTTCTCTAAAAACCTGCACGCTACTGCTTTTGTCGCGACTGAATCCGTCTTTACACTGGGCTCCAACGTCAAGAGAAGGATTCTTGTTACATTGAGCCTCTATATCAGGATGAGGTTTTTTATCACAGTAGGCCTGGGCATCAAGTTGAGAATGCTGACTGTCACTGGCATGTACAGCCTCTGTATCAGGATGAGGCTTTTTATCACAGTAGGCCTGGGCATCAAGTTGAGAATGCTGACTGTCACTGGCATGTACAGCCTCTGTATCAGGATGAGGTTTATCACAATAGGCCTGGGCATCGATTTGAGAATGCTGACTGTCACTGGCATGTACAGCCTCTGTATTAGGATGAGGTTTCTTCTCACAGTGGGGCATCGCATCAAGTCGAGTCTGTTGGATATCACTGTCATGTAGAGTCTCTCCATCAAGACGAGGTTCTTCTAAATCTTCAACATCATTTGAGCAAGTCAGTTTCCATCCAGTTTCGTTTGCTTTGATACAGCTCTGACAGTCTCGATCCATCTGTTGAAAAATGAACAAGGATTAGCATCAGATCTACCACCGCTATTATCATTACTGAGAGGTCAAAAAAGAGGTAGAGTGGGGTGGGGTGGGGGACGTGGTGTCAAGAACCAGTTTCACACCAGGTATTTATCAAAATTCATTATTTACGTGTTCTTTTTTTAAAAAACACAGTAAACTTGATTAATTAATTCAGAAATTGACGAATTACATTTGCGAATCACACACTACTTTTAAACTTAACTTAATTTTACTTTATAATTGTAAATGCGCTTTTGATCATTGAATGTTAAAAAGCGCAATATAAATTAATAAATATTATTATTTATTTTGCTTACATACAGTTATAAGAATTATTTGTCCCGCCCCCGCAACTAGTTCCAGAACTAAAGGAGGCGGGGGAAATGGTTTCTTTCAAAGGAAAGAAAGAAAAAAATTTAAAGGTAACGTCCACATCACCGCTCACTCATAAACCTTTTGTTATCCTTTAGATCTAGTTTGATCGTCGATGGACTCGTGACCGACCGTCGCTCATCAAGCCGGGGCTACACGGTCTAGTTTTTTTTTTTGATTAACTACGTATTCACCCCCTAGAAACCACAACACAATTTTTGTTTACTTCATGGTTGATGATTTTTCCCGCTTGAGGCACGTAGCAACGTACAGTGTACATGAATAAATGCAACATTCCTAGCTAAGATCTTATCTCTAAACAGGGGAAATCACGCGTACTGGCACGTTTCTTTTGAGGCATAGCTTTCGTCTTCTACGTCACCGGCTGTGGGTCTTAGCAGCAAGTCATCTTAGATTTTACTCTTAGCTTAAGGTAACAGATAGTTCATTCCGTGCTACACTATCTTGGCAAGTCTATGTAGCTTGAAAATACCAATTTTAATTTAACTTGAAAATATATATTGCTATTAACGATCGTTTTTCAGAAAAATCTGTTAATATTCAACAAAGAAAGCTATTTAATGTGAATGCCGCAACTGCACTAAGGCGTGTCGATACGGAAATCTTAAGGACCCGTTGTTTAAATAGCTTAGACAAAGTTTAAGAAAGTCCAAGAATAGTCACATGGATAGCACTTCGCGTGCTAGTTATCTACAACTTAGCCTCCTCCAAGCCGATGTTTCAGGTCCCCTTTGAAAACTTCAATTCATAAACAAATATCGCGAAATTTCAAATTCGTTTTGAGGATAAGCATTTCTTGTTGGACACTAGTACTGTCCTTAATTGCAGCTATTCTCCAAAAAAATAAAGACTGCCTTACTACATCGCTAACACTGAAGCTAAGTATCTTTTTTTTAGTCGAAGTTTTCATTGCACCAATGGAATTATGAATATTAAATAATAATATCACTCAGAGGAGAAGATTGGCATTATTACGTAACTAATATTGATCAAAGTGTTAGAGGTTAAAGTGTAAAGTTTTTGATAGCATAGCAGTAAAGCATACCTCAAGATTTTTTAGCTGAATTCAACCACGATTCAACACTATTTAAGACAGACCAGCATTACAAACGGGCAGAAAATTTTTCACCCCTGCGTGCGACCGGCTAGTCGAAGAAACGGAAAATAATGTCCACCACCGATAAATTGTGGACCGTTTTTTTGACACGAGTTTTATGTACGACTAGACTATCGAGTCACTACGTTTAAAGACTTTACCCCAGATTTTGGAAATGTGGATAACGCTATCTATCCAATGAATAAAACAGCATCTACAGGATAGCGTGGTTTGTTTTGTTAACACTTCAGTATCCACTGGATAAAGATTTATCCGGTGGATAACGTTATCCAGCATTTGAACAATTAACTGCGACCAGATTTAGTAGTTGGTTCATTCAACTGCAAAATTAATTTACACAACATGATTCGTCGGTCAGTTTTTTTTTCTGCTTCCTTTTTATTTGTGTATGTGAAACTCCCGTCGAGTTTGTTTATCTGTGCACACATTTTCGTTTCAAACTCGGTCTAAATTGTAGCGTGCAAATTCAGTTTGTTTTTCAACTGCTACCAATATACAGCTTAAACAAGGGCCGATATTCATCTCTTCACACAATTATTATCAAATTCGGCCAAATTCGAGGTAACAAATTACAACACCATGTACATTAGCTTTCGCTTTGCTCATAAGTTCTGGTACCAATTACGATTTTTGTTAGCGAACAATATTTTACTTCACTTTTAACACATGCCACGCCACGTTCTCCGTACACAACTCATACTTGATGGATAAGTGATTCATTACTTTTGAAACTTAAAGTTAAGATTTCTTTTCCCAGCAAACACTTGTTACAATTAAAATGCTACAAACACCAATATTTTAACCTACCGGGCTAGAAATCACTTTGCCGTTTTTTTCTGTCTTCTCAGCGACTAATATAGAAGTGTTACCGTAAATTAAATCTCTTACATTCTTTTCCTCGCGGCTTTTAAACATCATATCAAAAGCACGTACATAAGAAGTGGGCGTTTTTTTTTGTCTTTTTCGTCGTTAATGCAAATATTAATTTGCTATTGTGTTCATTTATTTGTTCTACTTTATCAAACACCAATCAACGATAAAAACTGTCTCGATTGTGCTCTCCTCTCTAACTTAAAATATCTTAAAACCAATTCTTTTCAAAAACGAAAAAAATTACAATGGAATTCACATGAAGCTGTAATCACTTGTAAGTAGACAGTATACATATGGTTTGCATTTTTGTTATCAATAAAGAATGTGAAGACCGTGAAACAGTAACAAAACTAATTCAAAAGGCTTTTATAGATGACGCAAGTCGATCACATCGCGGCGCACCTAAAGAGCACTTAGAATTTTTCGTGACTTTTCCGGGGCACTGCTTGATGGAATCTTAAAAATCCCTGATTCATGGACATTCCGCAGAAAAAAATTGACTTTCTTTTCAGCCTTCTTACTGGGACACTGCTGTTTACTCTCGATAATTGTTGGAGACGATTTGCTTCATTGTTAAAACGTTCAAACAGAACAAAGGTTAATGGAATAAGCTGGAGGTGTGTGTGCAAAACGCGTAAAGAGAAAGTGAAGTGTTCTATACTAAGGTCCAGTGGAGGTACTCTGATAGCACGAGATGAGAGAATGAAACACGTGCAGAACAAAACACAAGAAAGCAAACTATACTAAGTTATATTTGAAACAACTTTTTCATTATATGCAAGTTGATGAAGTCCTTTCTCGACTTATGAATAATATTTATCATTTAACACATTCTCTCCGTTTATTCTCACTTTTCCGATCCTGGGCCCAGACTAAAGCACAGACGTCATCATCTAATGCCCAAAACAAACTCAGCGTAGATGAGTTTGAAAACGTCAGTTGTACATCTAACAAAGGAAAGCTTAATTCCTACCGCTAAAGTGAACATCATGGTAAAAGAAAGGTTATGATTACCTCAAAAGAAAGCCGAATTACCGTAATATCGCTAATGTGAACATCATGGTACTGAATTGAAGAATGGTTTTCTAATCACCTCAAAGGTCGGAAATGTTAAATGGCAGAAAGAGGTGATGATGTATCGTCTCTTACTGGTTAGCCATCAGAACTTGTGATTAACCGTGATTTGTTCGGTAGACATT
The DNA here is from genome assembly GCA_019787425.1 of Platygyra sinensis. Classification (NCBI taxonomy): domain Eukaryota; kingdom Metazoa; phylum Cnidaria; class Anthozoa; order Scleractinia; family Merulinidae; genus Platygyra; species Platygyra sinensis. The sequence continues at coordinate 52,486 of JAHPZR010008716.1, read as the reverse complement.
AGTAGTTATCTCTTGTTTTAACGATCAGCTGCAAAAACACCACAATAATAAGCTTTAAATGATGTCTTAATCCTGTTTTCCCACTGATAGAAATAAAAGATAATATATAGATTTAGACCAGCCTAAAAGCGTAGCTCCTGGGCCAGGTTGATTAGAGCACGATATGATTAAGCTAATCCAGGAAAAGGTAGAATTTTGATTTGAGTTATGTAACTTTGCGGTGAGGTTTTCTGTATATATTGTTTGGCCTCCTGTTTTGAGTTTTAATGATCACCATATACACAAAACAAAGCAGCAAAAAACATTTGTATAGGAGGAAAACTTATATTTTGGTCAACTTTAGAACCTGGGTTAGCATTAACCGTTTTCCGAACAATCCTTCCCCGTTTTCCACAAGTTAACCTGACATAAACCCGCGATCCAAACGAAATCAGGCACTCGGTCAGCGGTCCACTTCAAAAAAACACCTGACCTTGACGCTCTGAACCTGAGCTCGCGATATGGTCACGTGATACTAGTCAGCGGATTTCTTGATATGACAGCTGTCAATTGAACGTAATATGCATGTCTAACATCAAAGAAATATGCTGTAATCCCCCTGTAATCCAAAACTGCATGACTTGGTATTAGCTGGATGGCCGCCATGTTGTGCGACGTCGTCGTCGTCGTCGCTAGGCGCACGCGGCCGTGATCCATGCCGCTAACCATTTTGACCATAAGAAAAGAGCTGCATGGGTTCCTATTTCTATGCATACGTGTGGTCCTGTTTCTATAATTATGGAGCTCCGCTTGGCGGTCCTTCAGCTCCGCTATAAGCACGTTATTCAAAAACTGCAATCACGTGATCATATGGTGAAATAAAGCTACTTTTGAAACGAAATTACTGAATAACTTCTCTTGTCGTAACTTACGGATATTTAGGGCAGGCTTCTTCTTCTTCTTCTTCTTCTGGAAAGATTCAGTGATGGAGAAGAAAAGTTCTAGTTTCAATAGCAAAAATTATATCCTATGTTTATAATCTTGGTGCAAAGCCTTCGTGAGATCTATTCAGATCACTGATAACTGATCAGCTTTATACATCAGAGAATATTTGCGTCTTTTCCTTGGGTAGCTTCCACGTTATGCTGGAAAACGCATTTCTTTTTCAGCGATGGGAAAGAAAAGTTCAAGTTTCAAAAGTAGAAAGTATCTTCTGTCCGATTTATGTTTACAGTCTTGGTGCAGTAAGCACACTGTTGTACAAAGGCTTCGTGGGATCTAGTCAGACCACTGACAACTGATCAGTTTTATACATCAGAGAATATTTGAATTTTCTCCTTAGGCAGCTTCCACATTATGCCGGAAAAACTTGAAAACACAACTTTTTTTTACTAAATTTGCGAACTAGTAGAAGAGTTTCTACTCATTGTGATCCGAAACATCTATTGTAAACTTGAAACTGCGTGTTTCTACCTCACAGTTATCTCTATTTTTTGCTTAGGCCTACCGTTCACACCGTCACTAATTAAAAAGGAGCTCATAAATGTTGTAAGTGTAAGAAATGATTAATAATAATAAAAATGATTAATGATTAATAATAATAATAATAATAATTAAAAAAGAAGCTTTTTGAAAACGCTCTTAAAACCGAAAGAATATAAAAACGCCGACTTTTCGTTTTCGTGTGGACGGAAAATTAACGAACTTTTTTCAAAACGACGACGTCACGATAATCACGTGACTTGCCTGGCCGAGTTTCCAAGCAGAAATTTAAAAAAAAAAATTACCAGTAATTGTTTTGTTTTTAAATTCCTCCTTCGTGGTGTGGGCAGAAAACATTTGATGCGTTTTCAGAGTAAAACCTGCGTTTTCAAATTTCTCCTGTGTAGGGTGGACTGGGCGTTAATATTTATTGTGCAGCTTCAACTTACTATTGGATACAATTTGTTGGTGAAAGAGTGCTAGCCGCATTCTAATTCAAATAAATGTATCTAAACGCAGCCTAGGAAGAGGAAAACTGCCGGAAAATTCAGAACGAAGAAGATATTGTGGTTTTGTTAGGACTTAGAAATAGTTTGTTGTTTTAGTAGCTATAGGTTGACTGCTTGAGAAATTAAGCCACAGAGCTAGAACGGAATGATTCCAACTGCTGTTGGAAGTTTTGAAACCTTGGAATTATAGAAAAAGTTGTCAAATAACTGCCTTAGTTTTCATTCTCAAAAAAGATGAAAACTGCATTGTTATAGCAGAGTACAGTTACGTTTTGTGCATCTGAAAAGTTTAGCATAAATTTCTCAAATTCGTGGTTTGAATTGCCATCCGTTTCAATCTTCTCCATCCTTAACCATCCTTGTTTCTTTATAGCTTATTATTCTCTCTTTGGTATTTTTCTATCTTTTTAACTACTAATTAAAGTTCTTTTTTTGAAAATTTACAGGTAATTTTGCACGCGGTTAAAATAATTCAAAAGATCGTTAACAAGTTCCTTTAAGAAAAATCTTCAACATACCCTGATTTTTGCTGTTGGTATTCTAGCAAGGCCGAGTGGGTTTCTTCAAATCTGTTCAGCTCTCAAACTGGTACAAATAAACGATATCACGATGTTTACTACAGTTTTTATATGTCGTCTTATATTATCACCCTCACAATAAATGCGTTAACCCTTTACCCCCCAAGGCAAACTGAGCAGTTTTTCCCAAATCAGCAAATAAAGACACTAAACAGCCTTTGTACAATATACCATTTGATAGCCACTGATCAGCTTATATAAGAACTGACATCAGCAGCTATGAAGGAGGTAGAAATTTTGAGAGAAATTACTTTAAAATGAAAAATGAATGACTTAAAAAGTTTATCAACCTTCTACTATGGTAAGTATACCCCGAAACTATAGCTTCTTAGCAGCTCTTAGTGCATAGCTTCACGATCCCAAAAAAGAACTAAAAACTTGTGGGAGTGGTCAACCATGTCCTTGATTGGACAGGGTCACAATTTTATGACTTTAATGAGGAGATCTTCACAAGACAAATTTTGTGGCAAAAATATAATAAAAATCCATCAAATACTCACAAAGTTATGACCTTGTTTTCCAGTTGGCACTCTTGGGGGTAAAGGGTTAATTAATAATAATTATATAAAATATTTTGAAACTTTAAGCATAGCCAGGGCCAACTGGTGTTCATTATCTAATAAAAATGATATTTTACAATCGTGTTATACGTCATTAATTTCTCCTGTCGTGATGCAAGTTCAGTGAAACTCCAATATACCATGAGGTTTCACTGTGCCTACTTACGAGCGTTTTTCACAAAAATCTGTTAATAGTCCACTAACAAAGCTATTTAACATAACATGGCAACCAAACGAAGGCGTGTCCATACGGAAATCTTAAGGACTCGTTGTTTAAATAGTTCAAACAAAGTTTAAGAAAGTCCAAGAATAGTCACGTGGATAGCACTTCGCGTGCTTTTTATCTACAACTTAGCCTCCGCCAAGCCGATGATGCAGGTCCCCTTTAAAAACTTCAATTCATACAAAAATATGGTGAAACTTCATCTTTGTTTTAAGGATAAGCGTTTCCTGCTCGACATTGTCCTTAATTTGCAGCTATTGTCAAAAAATAAAGACCGCCTTACTACATCGCTAACACAATAAGTTATTCAGTTTTTGTTATCCGAAGTTTTCACTGGCTTTGATAGCATTGCAGTAAAAGTGTACCTCAAAATTTTTTTAGAAGAGGCCAGCTTGACTGATAAACGGGCAGAGAGTTTTCACCCCCCGCGTGCGACTGGCTGGTCGAAGAACCGAAAAAATAGAACTAAGTGGACCGTTTTTTTTGACACAACTTTTATGTACGACTAGAGGACAATAGACTATCGAGGCACTACGTTTGTAGACTTTGCTCGGGTTTTTGGAAATGTGGATAAAGCTATCCACTGGATAAAACACCATCCACCGGATAGCGTGGTTTGTTTTGTTAACACTTCAGTATCCACTGGATAAAGATTTTTCCGGTCGATAACGTTATCCAGCATTTAAACAACTGCGACCAGATTGAATATTTGGTTCATTCAACTGCAAAATTAATTTACACAACATTATTTGTCAGTCAGTTTTTTTCTGCTTCTTTTGTGTTTGTGTAAATGAAACTCCGGTCGAGTTTGTTTATCCGTGCACACATTTTCGTTTCAAACTCGGTCTAAATTGTAGCGTGCAAATTCAGTTTGTTTTCCAACTGGCTACCAATATACAGCTTAAACAAGGGCCACTATTTGTCTGCTCACACAATTACTAACAAATTGGGCCAAATTCGGGGTAACAAATTACAACACTATGTACATTAGCTTTTGCTTTGCTCATAAGTTCTGGTACCAATTACGATTTTTGTTAGCGAACAATATTTTACTTCACTTTTGTATGCTTTTGTATGCTGTAATTGTTTTCTAATTCAGTTTGAGGGCCACAAGTTTATTAGCTCTAAGCTATTTAGTGTTTACCCTCTATAAATAAAGTGTTTACTTACTTACTTACTAACACATGCAACGCAACGTTCTCCGTTCACAAGTCATACTTGATGGATAAGTGATTCATTACTTTTTAAACTTAAAAATTAATATTTCTTTTCCCAGCAAACACTTGTTACAATGAAAATGCTACAAACAGCAATATTTTAACCTACCGGGCTAGAAATCACTTTACTGTTTTTTCCTGTCTTCGCAGCGACTAATATAGAAGTGTTACCGTAAGTTAAATCTCTTTCATTCTTTCCCTCGCGGCTTTTAAACATCTCATCGGAAGCACGTACATAAGAAGGGGCCTTTTTTGTCTTTTTTGTCGTTAATGCAAATATTAATTTGCCACTGTGTTCATTTAGCTGTTCTGCTTTCTCAAACCGGCACCAGTCAACGATGAAAACTGTCTCGATTATGCCCTCTCTAAATTAAAATATCTTAAAACCATTTTTTCAAAAACGAAAAATATTAAAATGGAATTCACATGAAGCCGTAA
>JAHPZR010008716.1:35000-40000 GCA_019787425.1 Platygyra sinensis | reverse complement strand
CTTAAAGGTCTCGTTTCGTTCGGAATATACAGAAGGATGCAAAAATCCACCGTTATCTCATGACAAAACGGCGTCGTTTCGTTCGGTATATACAAAATGACTCCAATATAAGCCGTTATCCTATGACTAAAGGCTTCGTTTCGTTCGGAATGTACAGAAGGATGCTAAAATCATCCGTTATCTGATGACTTAACGGTCTCGTTTCGTTTGTGGGGCATTTCTATAAAGTACTTTGTTGGATTGTTTGCCACTGAAACCATAGTTAACAATGGCCAAACGGCTAATGCAGATAAATTTCTAGTTGACTGTGTTCAGTTCTGATTCTTTGCTTTGATTTTCCTGCCCCCCGCCCGTTTCCAAAGAAAGCTAATTGTTATTTACCTGTGTTATCTTGCCTGCCTTAAACCCAAATCAAAAGATTCCTCTTTCTCAAGACTTCTCTTAACCACGCTCCAGCAGAAGATCAAGTAAACGGATGTTATTGTAACAGCTCCCTGGGGGTAACTAAAAAGGTGACAAAAAATTCTGGGCCACATAAAGGCTACTTCAACTTTGTCACTACGGCCTTCTTTACTTTTTAAACTAGTATACCTAAATGGTAATAATGCTGTCAAAGGGGAGAAAAATATTAAGTATGCTAACAGTTACCCTATGAACTGAACAGTGAAGAATTGATTTGCACAAGACATTTGAATCGCTATGATAGGAAATCAATTGAAATTGTTATTGAGTTGGGTGCTTTGTGGGATTAAATAGATGTTGCGTGCAAGTGCCCTTTACTTCACCAGAATTTTTCCCCGGCTATTTCAGCGTTCATAAATATTTGATATTACGCCCCGTATCCCCCACCCCCCCCCCCCCCGCCCCCCAAAAAAGAAGAGGAGAATAACAATAATACCAATAGCAATTGTAAAAAAACGTATTTAGCTGAACTTCATGCTGTCAGTTCCGTAGACGAAGGAGGGAAATATTATCGTGACCTGTGTATACCTGTTCCCCTCAGAAAATGAACGGTCGCTAAGCATCAACATTGAGCAATAGCCATTCTGAAAAAAACTATTTAATAAAATTATATTAAAATAACATTTTGTTAACTACTATAAACTCTGTCAGATACTGTCAATGTTGTTAAACTACTATTATGAATTTGACATTACACTAGCTGTCATTATATACCCCGTGAAACAGTTAATTCTTTTATCATTTATATACTCTATATGTTTTTACGGCAACATTTTGCTGTTTATATGTACTACAAAAATCAGATTGCTCTTCAACAGCAACTATAAGATGTGGTAAAATCAGCCATACACAAACATATGAATTTGATATTGGTTTTTTTTTTTTGTTTTTTTTTTTGCATTGTTCTCCTTTATTATTTTTTATTTTTTAACCATAATTTAAAGAATTGAATTTAAATATCTACAAACCCGCTTGTAGCATAGCTAATCTAGGCGGGTTGTATTAATTATAGTCATATTAACTGAGCAAAAAGTGATTTAAAAACAGCTACTAAATAAATAAACATACACACATTAATAGTTAATCAAACACACAAGTAAAAAGGTATAAAGATATTCCAGTAACATGATGTCCGCAGCTAAACAGTTAATTTTTATCACAAACTTTTTAAGTTCAAGAGCAACATTTTGCCGTAGACATGGTAGAAATAACTTATAGACTATAAAAATCAGATGTGTGTTCAACAGCAGCTATAAACTATCATTATGAATTTGACATTGCAGTGACATCATGTACCCTGCCAAACAGTTATTTTTTAATCAAACTTTATACATTCTAACTCCAACATTTTGTTGTAGATATAATATAGACTATAAAAATCAGATGTGTCTTCAACAGCAACTAAAAATATGTAGTAAAATCAGTATAAACTATCATGAATTTGATATTGCAGTGGCATCATGTATCCTGCTAAACAGTTAAATTTTTAATACAAAACTCAATACATTCTAAAAGCAACGATAAAAGTATTAATATGCTGTAAAGGCTACTAAAAACTACATATTTCGATTAGTCCTTCTGTTTTATGTAAAGTAATATTCAATTCTGGTTATAGAAAACTGTTTCTTGTCATTAAAACCACTAGAATCTTTAACCTTAAAACCGCTCAGCCAAACAGTTTTTGAAAGTTCATATCCCTCTTGATAGGAACTGTGAATATAAATGAATATAAATTAGAATTAGACATACTTGTTTATTGCGAACGGTATTTTCGTAACAGAAGCGCAGAAAACAGAAACACGCGAAAGAAAAGAGCAATCTACACGCCGAAGAAGGTACCGAAGAACTCACCTCAGTGAAGCGCGCAGTACTTGGAGATGCAAGTTTAAAAATCTTACCTCGAACAAGTAGCAATTTGACCCTGAAATAAAGCAAAGACAAATTTTACATAAGTCAAGTTAATAAGGATCTAAAAAAAAAATGTAAAAAGCGAAAAAAAGAGCAAGTTACACACAGAATAACTCACCTTCTTCTTCACTGGATCATAAGCGACGGAGTCGTAAATGGAATCGGAAGAAATGGAAACGTTCTGATTCTTCCGACTCCAATTTCGTCGAGCTTATGGCTCCGCTTACGACTCCGATTTTCGATTTTCACTAGGTCATAAGGTCTCTTACGACTCCGACTTCGTCTCCGTCGCTAGTGTTCCAGCCTTAAGGATCCAATCTTGGATTTTATTAAAGTGCGCGCGTTTCTTACTTTTTCGCGCGCTGTCTTGAGCGCTGCGCCCCAACTAAACGAATGCCTGGAAGAGGCTACTCTAGAGTCATATTAGCCTGCGTAGCTGGCGGGATGCGGGAGCCACTCGCGTTCACGGCTTCCCTACCAAAACAAAAGCACTCGCGGGCGAAATCCCGCCAGCTACGCAGGCTAGAGTCGAATCTTTATCGTTTGTTTCACTTTCTTCATACATTTTTAAATGCTTGTTCCATCATTCTAAGTCTGTGATTTCGATATATTTCGCTCCTCAAAGACAAAGCGCAAAGAACGAAACAATTCCGTGTTCGGAATGGCCATTAGAGAACTTAAGCACCATGACGGGAGCCACGACGACGGCATACCGGAAGCACATTTTCTGTTCCGGTCATGCGCAGAAACTAAATAACTGATTGCAATCCGCCGTCGTCCGCGCGTTGACGACGCCACATTCACTGTTTTGACGTAGTGTCGACAACGTCGTAGTTCATTGCAAAGTTTTTAGTCCTTTTCTTTGATTTATCGTTTTTTTTTCTTACGACACATAAAGAAGTGCCTTTCTGGTGTTTGCTGTTAAAGTTTTTTGAGGAGAAATTCTACAATGAACATCCCTGAGGCAGGAAAATGCGCTAGCACAAGCCGCTAGTCGGCAAATTCACAGAAAACCGCAAGCTCGAAGAAATCCACTCGGTAACATCTATTACATTTGTATCTTCTGTGCTTTAGTTTTCACTGATCCAGTTTACAGTCAAACTAAGTGAAGCGTACCCCTCAAGATTGCACTAATGAACTGATTATTTGAAACTTGAACCCGCTAGTCGTTTCAAGAATGCAATAATGGATTGATTATTCGAATATTGAACTCGCCCGTTCGATCCAAGACTACTGCTAACGGGTTCCGTTTTCGAAAAATCAATTCACTATTGCATTCTAGAAACCTACAAGTCGCAACAGTGAATTGATTTTTCGAAAACGGAACCCCATTCAGCGCCGTAGCTAGTAACAGGCCAACCGAGGCATTTGCCTCGGTCATTTCTTTAGCTTTTGTTGTTTATAGTACCTAATCCAAGGAAGAGAAACTCAATCATGAACTGATTGCCTCAGTCATAAGTTATTCATAGACATTGCCTCAGTCAAAATTTTTTTCTGGCTACGGCCCTGCCATTAGCCGTATTCTTGGATCGAGCGAGCGAGTTCATAATTGCATTCTTGAAACGACTAGCGGGTTCAAGTTTCAAATAATCAATCTGGAAGGTACGCTTCACTTAGTTTGACTGTAATATGCGGTGTCCGGAGATCAGGAGTGCCTCAGCAACAGAAGTCACAGAACGAAGAGCATTTTTCTCGACTCGAAATTCAGCTTTACATTGTACAGGGGCACCCAACGACAATTTTCGGAAATATATCTGTTCGGAAGCAGGAGCGGAGCCTCCATCTCAGTTGAACCCTTGAGTCAACCCTTTCCCGTATGTTTTTATTTTTAGAACTGTGATATCTGCGGGACTTCTTTATTTCCCGCGAAAATGATCTTGTTTTCGCCGACGTCCGCATAACAGCCTAAAAGAAAAATGGCGGCCCAAGGGGAAGGCCGATCTCTCCCATTTTCCTTTTTATTTTGATCCCTTTTTCCAATCTTACAACCGAGGGAAACTGGGTATAAGCTAACTGGAAGTTAATAAAGTAATAGACAACTTGGAGGTGGCATTCATACGTGTTGAACCGCCAACAGTGCGAACCGTGTTGTATTTTCATGGTCTGTTATGGAGTTTTATGCTTTGTTTTTCGTTCTTGTTGCTATATAACTTCTTGTAAAATGAGATGTTCTGTATGATTCGGATTTTGCTGGAGGCCAAGGACCGACAAAAGCAAGGAAACCTATGGATTTTGGTCATGAAGATCTAGGCGATGCATGACGATAGTGTTAGCGGTCTTGACGATAAAAAAGAAGATCACGAAACGTCAAGCGTGAATGATATACAGCGAAGAAAACTCCCGGAGAGGCAGCAGAATAGAACCAAATAATCTGAAGACTTGGATCAACTCGAAATCTGGCACAAGGAACTTTCACTGAGCTACCGCTTTAAGTGTCGACATTTTATATTTCACTTGGAATTGAAGCCTTGTCGCCTTGTCCACTCGAAGACTTCGAGGCAGCTTCTCAGTTTCCTAATCGTGTGCTTGTGTTGTAACTTTCGGATAAACAAAACTGCGATCAACTAACAGGACCATTCCATTCTGTTCGCTTAGACGTCCGTGTTAACGGCGACTGGAGTTTGCATGCC
>JAHPZR010008716.1:25000-30000 GCA_019787425.1 Platygyra sinensis | reverse complement strand
TGGTAGATTTTTCAACAAGTTACATGCTGTTACTAAATCAATAAATTATGCATATCACGAAACAGAAAAACTTTGTTACTTACAGTGTCATTTCGGACGTATACAAAACATGGACCGGGGTCCATGGACCACCCCATGGACCTGGTCCATGGACCACCCCGTGGACCCGGTCCATGGACCCGGTCCATGGACCACCCCTAATTTTCAACAGGAAATTGCCCCTGTTAATATGAAAATTTACCAGAGGTCAGGGTATGATCAAAAACACAGACTCTTATTTATTGCTTACGTCCTTGCATGAGGGTTTGTCTCGTAATAGCAGGTTGCTCTGGGATCGCACCCCATAAATGGGAAGACCACAAACTCGTTTTGAGATACAGAAGATCAAGTGCATTTCTACCCCCAAAATTTTCATTCCAGCTTGTAAATTTAATTGGAGGGCAAGAATGTATTCAGTTTTCGTTTTAACGAAGCGTGACCTTGGAGGGGGTAGGTTGCCGGATAACATAGCTCGCCCCAGCCCCTTCGCGCTCCCTCATCCAAGATGGCAGTAAGTGACGGCAGTTGCCTTGAAACGATCCAAAGATCAGGTGAGTATTTATCGCTCGTACCCACAAAGTACGCCTGTATTGCAAGCTATCTACAGTCGCAAGACTTTGATGTACTACCCCACGTAAAACCGCTAACCCGCTAACCCGCTGTTACGAGACAAACCCTCAAGGACGTAAGCAATGAATTCGAGTCTGTGTTTTTGTTCACACCCTGATCACCGGTAAATTTTATATTAGCAGGGGGGATTTCCTGTTGAAAATTAGGGGTGGTCCATGGGGTGGTCCATGGACCGGGTCCATGGACCGGGTCCACGGGGTGGTCCATGGACCAGGTCCATGGGGTGGTCCATGGACCTCGGTCCATGTTTTGTATACGTCCGTGTCATTTCAGACTCCACGGTTTTTTTTTCTGTTGATCCATTTAGGATTCACAGGAGGAGATACCTAGATACCTAGGAATATTTCTGGTACCAACTCTACTACCTTGGTCATTTATAAGATCTGCAAGCATCTTTTCCAATTTGATTTGGTTCACTGGGCCAATGATGTCAGTCAGTCTGCCGGGGGGGGGGGGGGGTTACTTGGGTTAATTTTTGCTGGGTACGTTCCGCTGACCTCTTGGAGCCCCATCCAGCAGCACATCCCCATTAGCCTCTTATAAGGAAGGGTTCCCCCCCCCCCCCCTGGGTCTGCAAGTCAACAGAGCACACTTTTGCAGATGTGGCAATTAAACATTTCCCAAAATTGAGTTTATCAACAATCACGTATTAAAGCAAGTTTTAATTATTTTTTTTTCAGTCATATTTTACAATAATATATTTTTATAAGAGAGTGAGACTGAGAAAATTATGAAAGCTCCAGGTTAATTTGCACTGCTCTGGAAATTTAAAATTACAATAATTTTGCCTGCTCTCAGCCTGTGAATCAAAATTATGTAATTTATATTCTCTAAGCAAGATAATAATTACAAAAACTTATGTTACTTCATTTTAACAGGGCCAGCACCAAATGTTTGCTATGATGTTGTGGACCAGAGATGTAAGAATGACCTTCACTACAGCAAAACGTTAGTTCCTGACAGTTTACAAACTGCAGAAGATACATTATTTCAAGTGGTTATCGACAGCAACTGTTCGGCCGAGTTGGAAAAGTTTATTTGCTACACGCAGTTTCCACCATGTGATCCTCAACACCCACGTGAGACAACCATGCCCTGCAAATCACTCTGTGAAACAATTGACAAGAAGTGCTGGAAGCAGTTCATCGATTCTGGCCTACCCCTGCCGCACTGTGATTATATTTATCCTGGAACTGCAGACAAGAATAATTCAACAGGCCTTTGTAAAGTTGAAAAAGTGGCCGGCTTCTTGGCCAAGGAATTCAGACCACCACCACCTCGTAAGTAAATGCAGTTTATTTGACTACAGTACTAGTGTAGCTTGAAAGTTTTTAGATGGACACTTTTAATGGTGCTATGCAGTGTACATTTATCTTTGTCTGGACACTGATGGCTATAAAATAGTACTCACAGATGTTTATATAGCTGTCATGTTGACCTGTAACCTGTAACACCTGTTACAGCTAAATGTGGATGATGCCAGCCCTTGACGTTAAGTGGTGAACTTGCCTGTTGTTGATATCAGTCACATGTAACATGTTTGTTTACAGTTGTGAAGATTAAGGAAGCAGCGGACTGACAAACCTAATAACAGCCCAGCAGAGCTTGATGAGTGTTAAAAATTAGATACATTGTGATGATAATATCCCAAAATGCAAATTATGCTGATCATATCACTTTTATCTGTGCATCACTTTGGTCTAATTATTAGATTTATGATGCACCTCTTTGGACTTTATTTTATACAGTATTATTCATGGCATGCAGCTGCAGTCCTGACTGATTAATAATAATGAGTATATTCATTTGATAATTTTGTTTAAACAGCCCTTGGTACATGTGAAAAACTCACAGTGAAGTCATGCACCAATGCTGGATATGAATACACAGCACAATATCCTAAACTGGGAGGAAAGTCCTTCCAAGATGTGAAAGGAGATCTACTGAATAAGCTTATCCCGTCGTTGACATGCTCTCCATACAGTAGCTTAATTCTCTGTTCCCTGTTTCTTCCAAAATGTGTTTCTGGAAGTGGCAGACCCATGCTACCATGTCGTCAAGTTTGTTTGGATTTTACTGACAAGTGCAAGGCCGAACTGCAATTAGTGTCAACTGTGGGAATGACAGTAGCACTGTGCGACCTTCTTCCAGTGTATGATAAGACACCAAACAAGTGCATCATGCCAGAGAAATTTCTGAGTAGTTCCAGTACACAGCTGTGTATGTATGCCAAGCATTTACTTGTTTTATTGTATCTATTTCTTGTGTTTTACAGTGAGCAGTAGCTGAGATAATCTTTATCCCAGATCTTTTTCTTTTTTTACTAGCCTAATATTTTGACCCCTTTATTTAGACCTCTTCAACTTAGTGAATTGAGCGCTACTGTAAAAAACTGAGAAAAAAATGGCTGATGCATGTAAAATTGTGGGGACAGGAAGCACACAAAAGGAGGAACCCTCCTTTTGCACACTTTTTCCCCCAGGAATTCACACAGCCAATTTTTTCATGGTTTTCTTTTGTGTCACTGCACAGGATGGAGGAAGCAAAAGATGGACAACTCAAAGTCTGTTCTTATTTGATTTTAACGAAGAATTACTGTATATTCACTAGCCCCAACATGCACATACCAACAAATGATAAAAGTCTTTCATATTACAACATGTTACACAGTAGCCCATTACAAAAATTACAGAATACATTTAATTTGTTAATTTATTTATAACCTTTTTTGCACCTCTGAGTGTTTTATTTACATGTCTACTGTACACATATGCATTGGCAATTAGTATGAATGCAAACTGTTTTCATCATTATCATCATCATGATCATTATCACCGTCATCATCATTTTATTTAAATAATTTAAATTTAACAAATTTATAAATTTATACAACCCGCATGCAGCAACGTTAATCGGGGTGGGTTATATAACTTCAAATAAAATTCAGCAAAATATATCATTTATTAAAATCAGGTAAATAAATAAATAGAATAATAGGTATACATATATTCACAAATAGCTGGGATTTACATAAAAGCAAGAACCTATAATAAGACATAGAACATAAGAAATTAATAATAATAGCTACTAGAGTTTGATTAATGATAATTAGTAATTTTTGATATTAACGTTTTGACATCAACATAATCATCCTCATTACCAAGCACCGCGAGTAAACATTAATGAATTTTATTTGAATTTCTAAAATAAATTTTGTATTTTCATATGAACATCATACAACTAAGTTAAATTAACTTTTGGGTCAATTTTTTGTTGTTTTGTTTGTTTATTTGTTGTTGTTGTAAACACACCTAAATTATCATCTTATTAATGTTCTTAATTCACATAAATAATAGGGTTTACCTCTGTGTAAAATTACCTGTGAAGTTTTTCTTTGTTTTGTAGCTATTGTTAGGGTAGGTCTATTATGTTGACTTCTTTTTTTTTATATCACTGGTGAGTGCAGGTCCTTACACTTAGGATGAGCCAAATTGTACATGCTGCCAAACTACTTCATGTATTACAAAAATATAATTTTTGTGTTATTTACTTGTGCAAAAATGTGTCAAATGCTAAAGGTGTGTTACATTTTTAGTCTCTGTCAGGGATGTCTGCTACAAAGTTACGTCTACCAAGTGCTCCTCAGACCTGCACTATGAAAAAACGTTTTTACCAACAAAGGACCAGAAAGCTTCCGAGTTTACCATCTTGCAGCCCATCATAGACTCAGGCTGCTCACCTGATATTGAGAAATACTTGTGCCAAAGCCGAATGCCACCCTGCACAGCTGATATATCTGTGGTTCATCTGCCTTGCAGGGAGTTTTGTAAGAGAATCACCCGTGATTGCGGTGATGTTTTGAAAGCTAACGGTATCCCTGCTCTTCACTGTGACTACTTATTTCCACAAGGAGACAGTTCTAATGGACTTTGTGACTTGAAGCAGTGGCCTGCTCCGTGGCCCTGGAAAATTCCTGATCCCTCTCCCCCTGTTTCAGGTATGGTCTGATCGGTCTAAGAAATGCATCAACCAGACAGCCTATTGGTCAGTTGATCAGTCAGTCAGTCAGTCAGTTGATCAGTCAGTCAGTCAGTCAGTCAGTCAGTCGGCCAGCCAGTCATTTAGTCAGTCGGTCAGCGAGTCAGTACTCGGTCAGTCTTTTAGTTGGTCAGTCAGTCAGTGGATCAGTCAGTCAGTATTCAGTCAGTCTTTCAGTTGGACAGTCATTCAGTCATTCATTCAGTCAGTCAGTCAGTCAGCAAGTCAGTACTCGGTCAGTCTTTTAGTTGGACAGTCAGTCAGTAAATCAGCGAGTCACTACTCAGTCAGTC
>JAHPZR010008716.1:0-20000 GCA_019787425.1 Platygyra sinensis | reverse complement strand
TTCTCTCGCTGAGCGCTGCTCTGCAAGGGATTTGTTGTTGTTTTCAAAATTCTCTCTGCCACTGGTCGTCCTACTTAAAGCTGTTTTGTTGCTGGATTAAAAGTTTAATTTCTGTCGCTTGTCGCTTCGCTGCGAACTATTTGTCACTCTGCCGCTTTTCAACATTAATTCTGTCGCGGATCACTTCGCTCCGAGCAGTTGTTTTGTTGAGTTATTTTCTGGGCTGATCGCTGCACTCCGAGCTGTTTTATCCGCGCTGTTAAGGTTTATATAAACTGTCACGTGTTTCTTTGTTGTGGCATAGTATTCAAATTAATTGGTGGGCTGAGATTTTCTTTTGTCCATGGGTTTAGGGGTATCAGGATCACTACAGATTGAAACAGTATTTCATGTTATGTAACGATATCGAACAATACGATACTTCTTTGCATGTTGTTATACAAATTAAAACAAATAAATTCTTTCTTCTTGTCATGGCTGATTTCTCAGGGGCCAAGCTTTGATATTTCTTCCGTCCAACGTTATTATTCCAAATAGGTCGTGGCTCTTAAGGCGCCTCTACTGACAAAACGTATTTCCACGCATACCACCCTTTGAAAACTCCCTGATCAACGGGTAAAGTATCATGCGGACATCTGGGGAAATAGACTTCTGTTTCCATCTAAAACTAAAAATAACTTTAGTGGAATTGGCATATCCCAGCCAACACCCTCAATGTCCCTCTCTGTTCCCTCATTTTCTCCTGTCTTCAGCTAATAGGTTTTTTTGCATTCACAGATGGGTCTACAAAGTGTGTTCCTCTCACAGCCAAGGCTTGTGCTGACGCAGGTTATGATCTCACTGCGGATTTCCCAGCAATTGACGGCCAGCCATATCAACAAGTTAAAGGAAAAAATCTGGAGTTTTTCCTGGATTTGCTGAGCGTCTGTTCACCATATAGCAAGACAATAATGTGTTCATTTTACATGCCAAAGTGCGTGTCGGGATGGCCAAACCCAGTACTTCCCTGCCGCAGCGTTTGTTTGGAGTTTGTTGACAAGTGTCAGGGTCTTCTTGCGCTGGCATCACACGCGGGCATGTTCAGGGCGCTCTGTGATTTGTTACCACAGCAGGATTACTCCCCTACCACTTGTTTCATACCGCAAGGGTTTACACCAAGCACTACAGCCGTTCTTGGTAAGTACGGGGGGGACTCCCATACAAAACGACGGGGGGTGCTCGTTGGAAATTTTGAAAAGAACTCCTAAGAGGTGCACAGATGCTGTTTTGGGGGCGTGGCTTGAAATTTTTTTCACCCCTTAGAGGCACCGATTACAAAACAACACATTAACCTGACACTGACTTTTTTGACGCAATGACATAAAGGGTACTTCAAAAGCTCCTGCTGTGAGACCTTTTGAAGTGTTAAGTGAACCTTTTTTAACCCCTAAAATGTGCATACAAAGAGAACCACCGTCCTTTTTATGTGGGAGTTCTTCCCCCCGGACTAATGATGACCTAAAACAAAGCTGTACGTCCAGATAAATTTGCGGCAAGTAATTAACAATTATTACACGAGCGTGCGTTGGATTTGAGTTGGCTAAGCCATCTCATATCCAACAGCGCGAGTAGAACATTTGCTTTATTAAAAACGCCTCCAAAATATACTAAAAAACTAAACTAAAATAAAAACGCCTCCCGAAAAAAATCGCTTGTACGCTTACGTTATTTGTAGAGCATGGTATAATAGCTCACAACCCATGATGGCTTAGCCTGGGATGAAAACTCTCGGATTCCATTATCCAACGATCCAGTTTTTAATAACACGAAATATAAGACTTCCTTGAAGATACGACCAGTAAATAAGGTACAGGAGGTGTTTTAACAATCTTAAAAGATTGTTACCGATATGGCTCATGTAAGGGGTACAGGTAGGTCATATTTATCTTCTGTAGGTTGTTTGCACTTTCTTTCACAAGGCCAGTACAAAATCTTCTAGCGGTATGGCTTAGAGGCTGATCAGTTGACCTTGTAGGTTAGAATTTCCACCAGTGATCGTGGATTTGAACATACCCAACACATCCCAATTCTGAGCTTAAAGCACTCCAATATCCTTGCCCATTCTGCTTTCTTTTTCTACCATTGCCATTACAGTGTTAAGCTTCATCGTGAGAGGGTCATGGCTTTCAGGTGTGGTAAGGGCCTTGCCCCTTCATACCAAAGTGAAACGTTTGTAAACAGATCCGACGTACACTTAAATTGAACACCAAACAAAGACAAAATTGAGATCCATCTATTCCAGTCTTCCTCTGGTCAGCGGACCCTTGACTGTAGAGTAGTAACTGCATGAATCTCTGTGCCTGAGGAGACAAGGAACTGCGAAAGCGTAGAAAACGTTAAGACGGAACTCCTGGCCCTACTGTTCAACGTGCTTTAAAGTACATAACATATATTTAAATTACATTCATTTGCTGTCAGTATTTCCAACAATCATGATTGTCAATGTTCAACAGTTATATATTATAGCTCTGTAGTTTTATACAAGATTTGATGGGTGTGTCTTAGAATATGACATTAATATTTGTACATCGTGCTTTCTTTTTCTAGACCCCCGACGTGCCGGGAAATGCAGCAAAGTTGTGAAACCAAAATACTGCTCCAGAGATCTACATTATACCCAGACGTTTGTTCTGGAGAAATATCAATCCAACGAAACTGTTCTACAAAGCATCTTGGATTCCAAATGTTCACCAGAGTTAGAAAAGTACCTGTGTTACACCACTGTACCTCCATGTAAGCCCAACGATCTGTCCGTGTTTGTACCTTGCAGATCTATCTGTGAGCAAGTAGGTTTACTTTTCATCTTTTTTAAAGTGCCACTGAAACGAAATTTTCGTATGTGAGATTTTTGCTTAGTAATAAAGTTTCAACCTTACTTGGAAACACTGGAGACTTTTTTTTCGCATACGGTAAGCGAAAGCTGCTTTTTCAGCCGTTCGAAGTTGGCTGGTTAAGGCCAAAATTGGCCAAAACAGCCTAGTGACGTCACTGGTTGTATTAGTCTCGTGCCGCGCTGAAAATTTAGAGTGATTATGGGAGAAGAGAATACCGTTCGAAGCCCCCCAAAAAACATCTTAAGGACATCTCAGAGCTTTAAATTAGATGCTAACAGTAGCCTTAGCCATGAAGAGGTGGAGAGGCGATCCTGGGGCTTTTCAGTCTATTTTATAATTGAATAGTTCCACGGTAATTTATGAAAGCTGGCACGCGAGTGCGAGTTCTGAAATCGCAAAATGCTCGGGACACTTAGTCAAATGGCGAGCATTAAATGTAACAATGTCTACACTCATAAAGTAAAAAAGACCTGAAACAAGAGAAAGCGGCTTTTGAAAATATTATCCGGAGTGCTGCTGCATGAATGGCAGCAACAACGCTTCAAGTTTTCGAGTCGCTTTGCTTCGAGAAAACCAGACGCTTTGCGAGTTTCACCGCAGACGAGATTGTGTTATGGTGACCTTTATCCAGTTGTATCTGCTACACATAGGCGTACGAGCCGGGGGGGCGAGGGGGGCTGCAGCCCCCCCAGTCGCAGAAAATTTTGAGATTTTTCGGGCAAAACGCTGATGATTCGGGCAAAAGTACTCGGGAGAAAGCGTTCTAAAAGGTAGTCAAGGCCTGGCTTGTAGGTTACTTTCACTGGCGTTTGTCTTGTCAAATCGGAGTTAAGGTCAAATGATCTAAGGATCCACAATTGCAGGTATTCTGTTTTGGAAAAGCCATATGCCAATTAAATGTGTACCGTGGGAATCCATGATGTTATTTCCATTAGTGACAAAAGGATGAAAGCAAAGGACGAGCAAGATGGGCTCCTGCCAAGACTTATGTTTTTGTGGTGGCTCTAAAAAGAGCCCTTTTGAATGGCTCCGCAAAGTGCCAGTTTAAAATTTTCCTGAACTTCTCGCACGAGGAACAATTAACTGTTTCTTTTATAAGTTTCTGATTTTACCAGGGTGTCGAATGAAGTCATAGGCTAGGAGTATGCAATGTTTCAAAATAACTACAATGGAATCCTGATTTCTCGAACCCTCATTTTTTCGATCCTTCCGATAACTCAAACCAAAAGTCGTTTCCCTCTCCTCATTCAAACGCCATAATTTCACGAACTGTCCGGCAGATTTTTAAAAGCAATTTTCATCAGTTCCCTTGGATGTTCCAAAAAATCGGAATTCGGCTGTGTTTCCGTAATGATAACAGTTTCATTAGACGTAAGAATTGGGAACGTTTTTGTTTTTACTGCGATTTGAGTACGTATATACAACTGACACTTTCGGGCATTTTGTAATTTTTTTCGGGCAATAAGGTCACCGCCCCCCCCCAAGTCCGAGGGTGCCCGTACGCCTATGCTGCTACATCCTACAAGTTATCACAACATCAACAATTAAAGAAACCCTCTACTTTTACATGGAGGGAGCGAATTTGAAACTGTAAAGGCAAACTAAGCTGCCATGACCCAACACGTATGTTTTCAGGAAACGAAAGAAAGCGTGACAATGTCGACGGCGAAAAGTCATATATGCAAATTGGTTCGAATTCTGTTTTTAAAATGAACCTTCGAAAGGAGTGAAAGCTTGTCACGTTTTAACGAATTGCTTTGAACTTGGGTACTATTAAATGAAGATCATAGATATAAGTACGCGCTAAAGAACTCAAAGTAATCCATCGGCCGTGATAAATATTGTAATTGGGAGATACGCGTAAAAGAGAAGCGAAATTCCACTTTGTTTATATTACACTGACTGACACGTATGCGGCGATAATCGAGCGATAAAGCGAACCCTGCTGTTGATCACAATTTTCAAAGATATTCTCTGTCTACCATAACAACTCTCACGCCGTATTAGTAACATAAAAAGATGCCCTCTGTATGCAAAGAAGTACTCCACTCAAAGCTTGTGGACCATTACTAACTTCGTAATTGTGCGGATGGCTGAGGCGCTTACTTCTTTTAATGCAGTAAAGTTTGCGAGGATCCCGGGCGAGGATATATTTGAACCTTGTTAATCGACCTTTGATAAACGTGAGAATCCAAATTACAGAACCAGGCTGAAAACAGACGACGATATATCGTGTTTAGGCTTCAGGATGTGATACAATTGTTGCCATACTCGTCTTCGAAGTCTCCAATCGAGTACTCAAGATGTTCGAAAAATATAGTAAGCTGTTCTAATCTGCAGCATTCATTTTGGCGAAGCTACACTCTTTTGCGCCCTCCAACGTTTATGATGTGAATTTACTGTCAAGGTTGGACAGAAATTACAAGGTAGAAAACTAGTAGGTATCGACAATAGGATGAATAATCTTGAATAAATCAAGTGAAAACAAGAGAGAATCTTTAGTGCTTCCATCGTGAATACAACCAGTGACGTCACAAGGTCCTTAAACTCGGTTCCAGAGCCCGGACACAGTTATGCTCCAAAAAGACGATTTCGGCAGCTAAAAGAAGCACTTTCCGTAAGGATTTGAAAGAAATAAAGTTCACCACCATTTTAAGCACGCTTGAAACTACAAAGTGGGCTAATAAAAGAGAGTACGAAAATTTCGTTTCAGTGGCACTTTAACCCTTTTAGTACCACGCTTTCGCCAAAAAAATCCCGTGTTTAACTGTTAATCAGTTTTTGAGCTGCCATGACGCTAAATGGGCCTTGGTCTTGCTGAAAAAGCTATTTTTCACTGAATGCCGTCGATATGAAAACCGACCATTGCGCGGATAGGTCTATCCTTGCTCTACTATCTGCTTATCAAGAATATCTGGTGACATTTAAATTGATGACGTCACAAGTGATACAAAGAGCACGACCATTAAGTAGCCACATATGGCTCCTTGGTCAAACGTTAATTTCTCGTTGAATACAATAAGCATAATGCATAATGCATAGATTTTAACATTGTCTCCTTTCGTTTATATTTTTAGCTGTGTACAGTTCTATTTTAGTTTTCAAATTCCAGCTCATTTTTCCTAGATTTACTTTTGTTTTCTGTAAGCCACTTTGTTGTTGTTATTGTTATTATCATTATTATTATTATTATTATTATTATTATTATTATTATTAAAATTGTAAAATATTACCTATTGTACTGATACTTTTTGTAATTGTTGTGAAGTTTTAATTAAGTTTTTGTTATTATTATTATTATTATTATCGAAATCGTGCGACTTTTCGAGTCATAAAGTAATGTGGTATGAAAAGTTCTCGAACATCCGAGACACTGCTTCATTGCATTTCCAAGCACCTCGAATTCCGCCAAAAATACGCCGCCACTCATTGTGCATGGTATTTCAACTTTATTATCCTTGTCTGTAAAGTTTGATGAAATGTTGCTTCTGTTTAATGTATAACAGTGGCCATCAATGTTTATTTCATTTCTTCAGGTGAGAAGAGATTGTGGAGGAGAATTCGAGAAAAATAACATTCCTATGCCAGAGTGCTCTATGATATACCCGGAGGAAGAAGACCCTAAAAACAAAGGGTTGTGTCATCTGACTGTCTTCCCAGTTGCTTGGCCCGTCAAGAGAGTGGAATTGGGTATGCATGCATCATGAGCTCGTTAGGGGTGGGGTATGGATGCTTTATAAAATGGTTAAGTACGATACTGATCACAACTTCTGCCCTTGCCACCCCTTATTAGATACGTTGTTTCCAATACACTTCAGAAATGGTCTCTCTATATAATTTTGTACCCCTTACTAGATACATTGTTGCCAATGCACTTCAGAAATGGTATCTCTATATAATTATGTACATTTACGTGAATACGTTTTGCAGGACCAAAGTCACAGTGGGAAAGGGGGTTTTACAGTGGTTTCCAATCGAGTGTCAAAAGTTATCAGCCAATTACTTTGGTTTTAGTTTTGGTTTTATCACGGTTTGAAATTGACCGAGTTGTCTAATTTGTGAGTAATTGGTTTGGTTTTGGTCTTACGACACTCAATTGAAAACCTCTCTCACAAGCGTTATTTGTTGTTACGATCAATTGTCGCAAATGACTTTGGTGACGCGTATGGTTGATTTGCTGGATTGGCACATTTTCAACTACGCTCTAAGCCCGTATTTTCCTTACTGCGTAACCAACTTCTACGATATATGAATACTATATCTCCAACAATAGATATTGCAAGAGGAAATTAAGGTTCGATCAGTACCTTAATACGATCACCAACGGGCCATGAATTTGGCCGTATTAACGTGCGGCCGTTCATGACTTTTAACACTGATTGATATCTAAACAGATATCACAAACGTTTGCACTTCCAAACGGCTATATACTTTAATAACTATCCAAAATGCAGATGTAATTTAAAAAAAATATTGAATCTTCAGTGATATACATACAATATTAACAATGGAAAGATGAAATAACTTATTTGAGCGGCCGTAGAAACGGGGTATAATAATAAACAATTATTGGATGAGGTTTTTGTGATATCCAGAATAATCAAGGTCGAGGTAAGGGTTTTATCAGCCGAAGCCGAAGGCTGAGGCTGATAACCATTACCGAGAACGAAAAACAAAATGAAAGTCATGTTTTTTCTTCTTCACTGATCGGAAGCAACACAAAGCACGCGAACTTGACATGATAACCCACTGGAAATCATGCTTTGCGGTCATACATGACATGATAACCCGTGACTTTGAGTGTCCTTGACATTGATAACTGTACAATCTGCAGTTATCACGTCACGGGCGCTGATGTCGAAAATTCACTGTACGCTTTCGGCCAATCAGAAAGGAGTTAGAGAGTTCAATGTATAATAACATAAGTTAACGTGTCGACCGCATTAAGCCGGGACACCAAAACATGGCCGTGATTACGAGGTGACCGTATTAAGGAGGCGATGGAGGCGTTCTACAGTACATCAAAGCAGACAGGTTTTCGCCCAGCTGAGGTTCTAGTCCGTTTTCTCCTCTAATTATTCCCTTGCAACAAGCACATTTTCCTTTTCGACAAATAAAGACACTCTGCTTGTGTACAATATACCATTTTAAAGCCACTGATCAGCTTATTTAAGAACTGACATCAGCAGCTATGAAGGAGGTAGACATTTTGAGAGAAATTGCTTTAAAAATGAACGACTTAAAAAATGTGTCAAAATTCTACCATAGTAGGTATACACCTAAACTGTAGCTTATTTAGCAGCTCTTAGCTTCATGCGATACAAGTCTTAGCATTCGCATTATGTACATCCCAAAAAGAAACTAAAAACTTGTGGGGGTGGTCAACCAAGTCTTTGATAGGAGGGGGTCACAATTTTATGACTTCAATGAGAAGATCTTCACAAGACAATTTTCATGTCAAAAATTCATAGAAATCTATCAAATATTCACAAAGTTATGACATTGCGTGCTAATTGGCACTGTTGGGGATTAAAGGCTTAAACAAAAAGAATGAGATTTGTGCCACTATGCATCAGCTTGGTCAATGAATTTCACTGACTTGTTTGAGGTATTAACTCTATTTTTTAATACTTTAGCATCAGGGCCAAAGGAACGCCAGAAAGCCCCTAACAGAGGTGGATTGATAGCTGGTATTGTCATTTCACTGGGTGTGTTATTCGCAGTTTTGTTGATAGCCGTGATGTACTTCCAGTGGCGCCGCGGCAATAAACAGTTTGCTGCACAGCGGTTTGTAAATGTGGAGTATGATAATGAGTCCAAGGCATGAACGCAGGTGTGGTTGAAAGGCCGGGATCTAACCTCAGTATCAATGTGTTTTCATCACCAATAGACCATCACACAGGGGTGTAATTAGTTATCTTGTCTATGAATGCAAGCGAGGCTGGAGGTGACCATGGCTTTGATACAGACCTCTCAGCTTTTCTCATTCCAGTTCAAACTAGTTAGCATAAGAACAACGTGATTTACACAACAAAAACAGTGAGGTGTTTATCAAAGCAAGGTCACCTACAGCCTCGCAGCCATTTAAAGGCTAGGGGCCCGTTTCTCGAAAGCCCCGGTAACTTAAGGGGCTCGTTATCGTATTTTTAAATCATAGTCTCAAGAAAAATAGGGCGTGTTCTGACCTCTAATGAAGTCTATTTTGTTTCTTTAGCTAATAACTTTACTGTATAATTTTCAAAACTTTTGAAAATCTCTTCTGGAATGGAAAACAAAAATGCTTAACGGGCCCGGTAATTACCGGAAGCTTCGAGAAACGGGTCCCAGGTCACTGAGCAGACAACTGCAAAATGGTCATTTCAGTAACGTATCATGAAGTAGTCAGTGAGATGTCATTATTATTGTGTCAACTGATTTCATTTGGTTGGATTAGTTGCAGTATTCGTGTGCATGCTGTTGTGAAATCTCCGTTTTCAGTTGATTTGTTTGTTCAATTGTTTCACGTGACATTAAACTAGCCTGAAGTGATTTATTTACTTGGCCGTTGATAAGTATTGAACAATCCTTTCAGCAAATCAACCAAAACCAGGTTTATATATTCCAAGACTTTTTCTCTAAATTGCCCTCGCTCAACAAAATTTCAGTACATTTTAACATATATATTTTTTTTCAGTAGAACACGAAAGCTTCAACTAACGCAATCAACTGAAAACAGGTCATCACATTAGAACATTACCCAGCAATTAAACGAAGCCTGGTCCGACAGAAACGTTTAATCCAAATAGAACATGAATTAGTTATTTATCAGTATTCAATAGATAAGTGTTAGCCTTTCCCAGGAGCACATCATTAGATTTTGTTTTATACCAGTATCAGAAACCCTTGTACAAAAGGAGTTTTTTGAGGTATTGATATTATAAGTGGTATTTTTGGCATATAGTATACAAGTAAACAACAACGTCAAATATTGGAAATTATGATAACTTCTTATTGGGTATCAGTTTTATTGACGCGTCCTGGAGCAAGAGAGGGAAAATAAGGGGGGCGGGGTAGAGGAATTGGAGAGACACCGGGACTAGGTACTTAGATTGTCACGCCACGCTTTGTGCTCAAATGTTGCGTGACGTTCCAAATTATAACGGTTTCTGATTCTGATAATATTTTTGATATGATAACAGCCTTAGCCCTTCTTAACGTTATAGAACTTGTTTAGTGTTATGTAGTCTTAGGTTAGCATGTTATTATATAGAACTTGTGGTTTACAGCATGTTCATTTTTTTTAAGTGGCTTATCACTATAAAGGTAACGTCCTTCTTAAATGGCAGCAACGTTCCTTTCTTTTGATTCATGTGTATGAATTCCAGTTTGAGAGAAACATTGTCTTGTGACTTATCAGTATGTACAGAATTGTTATCACAATTAAACCTTCTGTGAAATTCGTGAATTTCAACGTAAACAGTCCAAAAGAAACGGCAAGCACTATTATCATACAACTCAGGTCAATAAATGACTTTCCTCACTACAGTCACAAGTAAATATCTATTTAAACTAAAAAGCAAATTATTGTTAAATTCCATTCACAACTTGGTCTGGTACATGTATATATGACTTAATCTGGCGTCCATTTATAGCCTAGCTATCCTCATATTTCATTCAATCAGGTGTCAACATCTTTTCCATTTTGGCTATCCAACAGTGCGGTGACTCCAGCCAAGCCCACCCAACCAAGATCTGTGTAAATTTGTGAACTTAGGTAGACTTTGGATGTTAACAATGGATATGATTTCTGACACATTTTGGATACAAGTAAGCTGCGCACTGTTGTGAAGCTTAACTACTTAGAAAATATATTTTTGAGAAATCAAGTACACGCTTCTTATTTCCCTCATTAAACGTCTGCACAAATGTTACTCACTACTTGAAGCCATGGGGTTGTGACCTTAATCATTTTCACACGTAAAAGCTTGGGTGGCCCTGACTGAAGTAATCGTACTGTAAGTAGTGGTAGTTGTCACATACGTATTTGTTTCCCCTCAGGGAAAAATACGTCATTTGTAGATATGAACACAAGGAAGTTACTTCTGTTACAGTAGATATCACTAGTGACAGGCCTACATTGGTCAGCTAGCCAGTCGAGAAATTAATTGATTGGTGGCCCTCCATAAGTTAATTGAAATGTTCATAGATCGCTGAACGTGTCAAGAGAAGCGCGTGAATGGAGTGGGAATGAGGAATTGGTTGATTGGTTGCACGTTGCGTAACATGGTAATAGACTTGCCACAGGCTCTGTCAGCCATTAAATTTGACTGTGACTGTTTTGTATACCGGATTGAACGCCGTGAACATTTTATACAAGACTGACATTAGTCGGTCTTTACCAGAATTCATCATTCACTGCGCCCTATACAGTACAACACTAACCTCAGCTTCAATAAAATTGTCTTCAATTTTTTGGCGTCCTGCGTTCACTGTTTGTTTTTTTCTTGTGCTAGTTGTGACTAAGGTTCATTTTCGGATCGTGAACAAAATCGAATATCTCTTGTGTATTTCTGAAGCGGAGTAACTTCCCAAAGAATACCGTTTTTATTCATATTCTAGAAAAAGCCCCAATCATCCTGTCCGTCAAATGTCCATTACCCGGAAGTTAATTGCGTCGTCAATTCCTTCACGCGGGCATTTTTGTCAGATGTGTTATTTATATTTTCTCTTCGGACAACTGCAAATATCTTAAAGGGAATGTCAGTCAATAGATGATAAATTCCATGGAATCAGGGTGTGTCTTGTGTTAGACATTTAGACATTTAGTTTGTTTACTGGAAGTGTCGAAAATATGAAGTAGATACAAGCGCTTTACATACGGGATACTTCATTGTACAGTGTGTGATAGTTGTTGTGGAATTTATTGCCTCGGCAAACTCGTATACCTACGTCTCTTCTGATAAGTATATCGGAGGATCCAGACGGCTTTTACTTAGTCTTTAGATTGGCTTTCACAGGAACAAAGAAAGGTAAAGAAGTGTGTATTTCCTCTACCTACCAACAAGACCAAAATCACATTTCCTAGACAAGCCAAGAATCTGATTTCTTAGTGGCAAAATCCGTAAACTCAGTTCCTTGCCTTCAATGAAAACCGTAACGTCAGGGAAAATACGAAAGCTATTATTATTTTTGTACCCGGTGAGTTGACACTTCAGAAACGACCTTGAGGAGGTACTTGTGAAGGGATGTGCGAATGGATAGTGAATGATTAGTTTTGAAGCATCGGTGAATGTTCGTGTGAATCTGGATTAGAAATTATAACCGTCTGTGAGTAAATAAATTCATGGATATGGCTGAATTAAGACGTCCATGATTGTACGTTAATTAGCTACATTTCAGCTAATTCATGGAGGTGAAGGATATACGAGGTGAGTATTAGGGTATATTAAAGGGTAATGGTGTTGGATTGAGGGATCTCCCTTTGACAAGTAAAATCGTCTGGCGTTAGGGTAATGGTGTTGGATTGTGTCTGTAGGAAGTTGGCGAGACCTCGGTAGACTCTCGGGTTTTCCAGAACACAGCAGCTGTCATCTGAGTGGTATTGGACTTATATATCTGACTTAATTTCCAGTCAAAGGACCCAGTGGCAGATCTAGGGAGGGGCCCGTGTGTGTGTGGGGGGGGGGGGGGAGGGAGTGGAGGGGTAGGACCCCTTATTCCGGGTAAAAAAATGAAGAAATGACAGAAGTGAGAAGAGCCAGCAGGGCAAGTTAATCAACCCCCCCTCACCCCTCCCTTAGCTCAAGGTCTGGATTTACCACCACTGGGTCCTACAGCTGCCAGTGTCCTACCCCTTCTCTGACACTTACCCCTGGCTGGACTGTTGCTTGTGCTACACCGGCTGTTACAGCGAAACATTCAAATTTAGGTTTTTTGGTTTGTTTTCCTTTGTTTTCTGTTAATTTACTGTTCGTTTATTTTTGGTATTTAGCACTAGTTCATTACTCGTTAGTATTCGTTATTGTTCGTTTATTGTTTGTAGGAATGCTCATTTTTTCGTTACTTCGTGTTGTTACGTAATCACTTGTTAAGCCTTTTTAGAATAAATAGAACCTAGGTCTTCGTTTTTTTACGCCACGTTTTAAGTTTTGAAACAGCAAGTTTTTTTAATCTCGTGAGTCAGGACACCGTTAAGGTAAACCTTTCGTCGTATTATCCGTTCTTTCTTGTTTGTTATTTTGGTTAGCTATTATTTTCTATTACTAATTTTTTCTATTTTTCTGGTTTATATGTAGTACCGTACGAGTGTGAAATTATTAAAGAGTTCCGTTCACGACTACGCGTAACTTCGGTTACATAGTACTTAACGAGCAACTGGAGAATGCTGCTTTAGTTGGCAAGGGATCAAAGGAGCACCAAGTTGGAAATTGTTGGACGATGTCCGAGGACGGTGAATTAAGCAGCTTGGGGCGGACGATCATAGCCTATCGTGGGCACATTACAAGAGTAATGAACGAATTGGAACCGTATTTTTCGGAGCAGTTTGCTTCCGATGAAGTGGTTGAAAGACACAGCTCGTTGGTGAGCATATTTGAGAAGCTAAAACGGGCTAGTTCAGAATGGTTTCATCTAACCGAGCGACCGGCGGACAAACAGCGTATTTCCCGAGATTATGCAAAGGATGTTTATCGAATGGAGCTTTTCGAAAACAAGTACAAGGAGTGGTTGGATAGAGTCTATACGCCTAAGCGACGGGAGTTGTACGGCGAAGGAATAGCTAACATCTCCGGGGTTGATTTGAATTTGAAATTGCCAGTTGTTCCTTCAGTAGAGCGACGACAGGAATTGCAGAATGCAAACACTGAAGCTAGTTATGTGACAAATATTTCAGAGGTGCTAAGTGCGAGAACATCAAATGTGATTCAAAACACCTCTATTCATGATACGGCGCCAGATCAAACGCGTTCAAGAGAAAAAGGCTTTTCACGTGGTAGTGAATCGTGCGCAAGGGATATCAAGCGTGCAATGGCCCAGTTAAAGGTGAGGGAGCTCCAAGAAGTGCAAGCGATTAAGGAAAGCGAGATAGAGCTACGTCTTCAAGAAGAGAACACGCGTGTTTTAGCTGAAAGGGAGCGTTTACGACTTAGAAGCCAATTGATGCAGGCCAAAATCGATGCAGAACGAGCTGAGCTTGAAGCTACTTTTAGAGAGCAGGTTGGAGATGGTTCAGTTACTTCCCCTGCAGGATCTGTGCGGGTCCGTGAGAACGTAGAGCGTTATTTGACAGGATTGAAATCTTCCGTAATGCCTGGCCAACCATTTGAGGATGAACGTGTTAAACCAGAAACTGGGAAGTACACTTTAGCGGAAGTAAAAGTAGATCCACATGAATTGAAGTTTTTGAGTGGAGGTGCCACACCCCATGGCGTTCCCACCTTTCCTAGAGGCTCACGTGGACCGGGCAAAAGTGGTTGCCATGGTGAGGATGTTAACCCTGATAATACAGTGGGCAAGTTCCAAAAGATTGTGGAACGACAGCAAACGACCATCGATAAAGTTGTACTTGGTCTTGAAAAGTTGGATATGCCGAAACGTGAGTTTTTGTACTTTGATGGTGACTCTTCGAAGTACCCCAGGTTTATCAAGAACTTTGAGCTTAATGTGGAATCTACGATCGAGGATGACAATGTCAGGCTGTCTTATCTGATCCAGTATTGTACAGGCAAAGCCAAAGAAGCGATTGAGAACTGTGTTATCTTGCCAGGGGCTGAAGGATATAAAGCTGCTCGTGATATTCTCAAAAGGAACTTTGGTCAAAGACATGTGATTATTCGTTCTCTTGTTGATAAAGTAGTCAAGGGACCACAACTGAAGTCCTCTGACGGGGAAAAACTCTCTCAATTAGCACGTGACATGCGGATTTGCCAAATGAATTCCTCTGAGATGAGATATGAAGCCGACATCAACTCAATGGACACTTTAACTAAGATTGTTATGCGTCTACCCGTACACATGCAAGCCAAATGGGCAGAAGAATCAGGCAAGCTTTTGGAAATGGGTCTTCAACCTTCATTTGTTGATCTAACAGAATTTCTTGAGAAGAGAGCATTGGTTGCAAACACCGAGTTCGGTAAACTAGTTGGGTCCAAGCAGGGGGAACCGAGAGGGAAGAGACCTTCTTGGAGAGTCACCGACGCAAAAGGCACTGTCCTGGCTTTGTCTAAAGTTGGAGGAGAAGTTGTTAACCAAGATCTAAGTAACACCAAAAGTGGGAAAGTGAAGTATCCAGTTGATAGTCGAGCCATATGCAAGTTCTGCGAAGGAACACATGAACTTGAGAAGTGTTTCAAGTTTCGAGATAAACGCTATGCTCAAAGAAAGGACTTTGTGCGGAAACAAAATCTGTGCGAAAATTGTTTGAAGCCTAACCACATTGCAAGGCGTTGCAGAAGTCTTGGTGCTTGTTTATTAAGTGGCTGTGGAGAGAGACACCATTCGTTGCTTCACCCACCATGTTCCTCTGGTACTCCCATGGGCTCTGGCGAGAGTGGAAGAACACAGACAACTTCTGATCAAGTCAACACAAATTCTAGTGAAGCTAACGAAGAATCTGCAATTGCGAGTCCTCATCACATCGAGGCCGGAGGAGATCGTACAGCCAACAGCAATGATACAAGAATTAGTCTGAGGATCGTACCCGTCAGAGTTTCTGCGAAGAACGGAAGAGAAGTTGAAACTTACGCATTCCTTGATGATGGTTCTGATACAACTCTGTGTTTACAGCGTCTCGTAGAAGAGTTGGACGTCGAAGGTTCGCCAACGTCATTTGCCCTGACAACCATTAATGCAGAAGGTACCCAGCGCCTTGGAGAAGAAGTCAGCCTAACTGTGAAAGCCTTGACGTCGAATGAATACATACATCTCGACCGTGTATGGACTGTAAATAATCTTCCAGTTTCGAAGAGAAGTATTCCATGTACTGAAGATATTCGTGATTGGCCTCATCTTCAGGGGATTTCTTTACCCAAACTTGACAAGGAAGTATCCATTTTGATCGGCAACGATGTTCCCGAAGCACATTGGGTCTTTGAAGAGCGCCGTGGTCGCCGTAAACAGCCTTGTGCAGCACGGACATTGCTTGGTTGGACTCTCATTGGTCCACTCAGTGGTACCAACCAACGTGTAGCAAGTGTCAATTTCCTAAGTGGAGGACAAGAGCCTTTGTCGGTGCAGATTGAGCGCATGTACAATGCCGATTTCACAGAGACGACTGTGTCATCCAAAGAAATGATGTCGATCGAAGATAGAAGAGCTCTAGCTATCATGGAAAGTACGGTACAGATGGTTGATGGTCACTATCAACTCTCCCTTCCTTGGAAATATGAGAACCCCAGTCTACCGAACAACAGAGCCATGGCAGTGAAGAGACTTGACCTTCTGAAGAGACGCCTTGAGAAAGATGTAGACCTCAAGAGAAAGTATAAGGAGACGGTAGAAGAGTACATCTCCCTGGGCCATGCGCAGAAAATACCCGATGGTCAAGTTGGAAGTCCTGTGTGGTATCTTCCTCACCATCCTGTGGTCCATCCTCAGAAGCCGGACAAAGTAAGAGTTGTTTTTGATTGCGCAGCGAGGTTTCGAAACACGTCACTGAACGATCAACTGCTTCAGGGACCCGACTTAACTAACAGTCTTGTAGGAGTCCTACTTCGCTTTCGTCAAGAACGAATTGCTATTTCTGCTGATATTGAAAAGATGTTCCATCAAGTAAGGGTTTCCCCTCAAGACACGCATGCCCTTTCCTTTCTTTGGTGGCCTGGAGGCGATTTCTCGAAGAAACCGGAAGACCATCAGATGCTTGTTCACCTGTTTGGAGCTAGATCGTCTCCTAGTTGCTCAAGCTTTTCTTTGAAGAAGACCGCAGAAGATAACAGAAAGTACTTCAACGCAGAAACCATCGATACCGTCAACAGAAACTTCTACGTAGATGATTGTCTTAAGTCAGTTGTCTCCACAGATGAAGCAGTGCAGTTAGTTGACCAGCTGCCCGCATTATTGAGAAGAGGAGGCTTCCGGTTAACGAAGTGGTTGAGCAATCGTCGAGAAGTCTTAGCATCAGTCCCAAAATCTGATCGGGCACCCTCAGTGAAGAGTCTCAATTTAGATTTGGAAAAGCTACCAATTGACCGCGCCTTAGGTATGCAGTGGGACACAGAACAGGACACCTTTAGTTTCAGAACCATTCGGG
The DNA here is from genome assembly GCA_019787425.1 of Platygyra sinensis. NCBI lineage: Eukaryota > Metazoa > Cnidaria > Anthozoa > Scleractinia > Merulinidae > Platygyra > Platygyra sinensis. The sequence goes on along the minus strand of JAHPZR010008716.1, from coordinate 2,900 downwards.
ATGTGACTGCGAACACAAGAAGAAGCATCTTATCTGTTGTGTCTTCACTGTACGATCCGCTTGGTCTGGCTGCGCCAGTGATTTTACCTGCAAAACGACTGCTCCAAGAGTTATGCAGAGAAAACCTTGGCTGGGATGATGTGATCCGTAGTGATCACCTGGTACGATGGTGTGAGTGGACTCGAGGTATCACTGGCCTATCTGATGTGAAAGTACCACGTTGTGTAAAGCCGCAGCACTTCAGCAAGGTTGACTCCATCCAGTTGCACTACTTTTCAGACGCCTCTGAAGAGGGCTATGGTGCTGTTTCTTACCTCCGTATGGCTGATTCGCAAGGTAACATCGCCTGCAGTATCTTATTGGGCAAAGCAAGAGTCGCCCCGTTAAAGACGGTCACAATGCCTCGCCTTGAGTTAACCGCCGCCACAGTCGCAGTTAAGCTTCATAAGCAGATCAAGGAAGAGCTTACTTTACCAATTCACGAAGTGATCTTTTGGACGGATTCCACTATCGTTCTGCAGTATATCAACAACAGTCACACGAGGTTCCAGACCTTTGTTGCTAACCGGCTTGCTACAATCCATGACCTCTCGAACCCGTCCGAATGGCGTTACGTTAGTTCTGATCTCAACCCGGCGGACATCGCCTCACGTGGCTTACGACCACATGAACGCGTCAAGCTGAAGATTTGGCTGGAAGGTCCTAAGTTTCTCCTGCAAGAAGAAGACCACTGGCCGGTTCAGCCACATCATCTACCCGAGATAAGCGAAGATGATCGGAACGTAAAACCAGTGAAGAAGGCCCAAACGTACGTTGTCAAACAAGATCTAGGAGCCGACGCCTTAATTTGTCGCTATTCTTCGTGGTTCGCTCTGAAGAAGGCAGTCGCCTGGCTAATCCGTTTTCAGACCTATTTGAGATACCAAGCAGGCAAGATTACAGTGGAAGATGTTAAAAATGGAGAGCTATCTGTCGGTGAGTTGCTGAATGCTGAAGAGAAGATTGTCAAACATGTGCAGAGATTGTTCTTCCCCAAGGAACTGGCAGTATTATTGAATGAAGCGTCCCAAACCAACCTTAACGATGTCTCAAGAGCGTCAGGGAAACGTCTATGTAACGTTTCGTACAGCAGCCCACTGCGCAAGCTCAACCCAGTTGTTGTCAACGGAACAATTAGGGTTGGCGGCCGTCTTGGAAACGCGGACGCAGTTGCTTATGCTTCAAAACACCCAATTGTCCTTCCAAGCAAGCATCACGTAACCGATTTAATTATCCACCATTATCATCAAGTGGGTCATGTTGGCGCAACTCAAGTGTTAGCTGCCATAAGAAAGAAGTTCTGGATCTTGAAAGGAGGCACGGCTGTAAGACGAGTTATCAGCAAGTGCATCAAGTGCAGAAGGTGGAACGCAAAGCCTGAAAAACAAATCATGGCCCCGCTACCTATAGCACGCATTACGCCAAAAGATCCCCCTTTACGTCGGTCGGCATCGACTATTTTGGCCCTATACCTGTCAAGTTGAAGAGAAGCCGAGTGAAAAGATATGGATGTATCTTTACCTGTCTAACCATGAGAGCAATCCATATTGAAGTGTCGCAGGATTTGTCCACCGATTCCTTTTTGTTGGCGTTTACCAGATTTGTGAGCAGACGTGGAGCCCCGTCTGAAGTCTACAGTGACAACGGCACTAACTTTAGAGGAGCAGAATGTGAAGTAAAAAGAGCACTTGAGACGTGGAATCAGTCACGCATCACCGAGAGCATGCGCAGACGCGATGTCCAATGGTATTTTAATCCTCCTTACGCCAGTCACCGAGGAGGCGCCTGGGAGAGGATGATTCGATCTGTTCGTAGAATTCTGCGCGCCCTACTTGGAACACAGATCGTGAACGACGAGACACTTCTCACCATCATGACGGAAGTAGAAAAAATCCTGAACGACCGTCCACTCACGAAACTAAGTGAAGATCCAAAGGACCTGGAACCCTTAACTCCGAACCATCTTCTGTTGTCTCACCGTAATCACTGTCTCGCCCCAGGAGACTTCTCTACTGCATCTGCAGATAAGTACACACGGTGCTGGAGGCAAGCTCAATATCTAAGTAATATCTTCTGGAGGAGATGGGTAGACGAATATTTGCTATCGCTGCAAGAAAGACAGAAGTGGTTTCGTCCTCACAGAAATTTGGCAGTGGGAGATCTAGTCCTCATTACTGATCAACATAGTCCACGAGGACAGTGGCCAATGGGTATTGTGGAAGAAGTTATGGCGGACCGCAATGGGGATGTCCGCCAAGCCACGGTTAGAACGGCCAGATGTATCTTGACGAGAGATATCAGGAAACTATGTTTACTAGAAGCGGCCAGTGTTTGAAATCACCACTACGACAAATACAGAAAGAGGTTCAGATGGATGAAGTACCCTTGCTAGAACTAATGCCCGAACATTGTTTTAAGATTGCCTAATTTCGCTTCTTTGTTATAGAAAGGCAAGGACAAGTGCCTTTCGAGGCCGGCATGTTACAGCGAAACATTCAAATTTAGGTTTTTGGTTTGTTTTCCTTTGTTTTCTTTTAATTAACTGTTCGTTTATTTTTGGTATTTAGCACTAGTTCATTACTCGTTAGTATTCGTTATTGTTCGTTTATTGTTTGTAGGGATGCTCATTTTTTCGTTACTTCGTGTTGTTACGTAATCACTTGTTAAGCCTTTTTAGAATAAATAGAACCTAGGTCTTCGTTTTTTTTACGCCACGTTTTAAGTTTTGAAACAGCAAGTTTTTTTAATCTCGTGAGTCAGGACACCGTTAAGGTAAACCTTTCGTCGTATTATCCGTTCTTTCTTGTTTGTTATTTTGGTTAGCTATTATTTTCTATTACTAATTTTTTCTATTTTTCTGG
>JAHPZR010008715.1:0-12500 GCA_019787425.1 Platygyra sinensis | reverse complement strand
CTTGACTGATGAGCTACTCGGGAGTATTCTTCTTCCAACGCCAAGCCTCAAATTATGCGCACGCTTTTGGATTGAAGGGCTTGTGCATGTTTGTGTTTCCCCGAGTGAAATCGTAACTGTCATGCTGTGCTTGAGTGCTTTCTCCAAAACAGTCCCTTCGCGATGTCAAGTGCATGTCTTGACACTGAAGAGCGGCCTCAAAGCGCCTAATGAATGCTTGTATGACGCCGAGTGAGTGGTAACTGTCACCGTGCCTGGGTGTTTTTCTTCTCCCACAAAAACAGACTGCCTGATTTGAAAGTCCACGCTGTGCAGATTTGAAGATGCTGCGGAGAAGTCACCTTGTGCAATTGTTGTGAGCCCCGATTGAATAGTCACTGTCCGCTGTGCTTGAGTGATCTTCTCCAAAACAGTTTAAAGCCTAGATACTCAAGCGCACGCGGTCTAGACTGAAGACGCTGATGAAAGGTCGCCCTTGGGCGTGGTGCGTGTAACCCCGAAGTGAATGGTAACAGTCAGCTGCGCTCGAGTGTTCTCTCTCCAAACATTTAAGCCTGATATCAAGCGCATGTGTTATAGACTGAAGACGCCGATGAAAAGTCGCCTTGTGCATGTTGTGTGATCCCCGATGAGAGTGTAACTTTCAGCAGTTTGGAGTGTTCTTCTCCAAAACAATTTAAGCCTAATACAAGAGCACGCTGTTTAAGATTCAAGAGCTTGGGAAAAGTCGCCTTGAGCATGATGAGTGTCCCCTACTGATAGGTAACTGTCAGCTGTGCTTGGTGTTCTTCTCCAGACAGTCTTCGCCTATATGCTGAGTGCACGCTCTGCAGATTGAAGAGCTGAGGAAAGTCACCTTGTTCATGCTGTGTGGCGCTGAGCAATGGTAGCTTTCAGCTGTGCATAACTGCTCCTCTCCAAACAGTTTAAGCCTGATATCGAGAGCACGCTGCGCAGACTGAAGGGCCGAGGTAAAGTCGCCTTGCGCACGTGCTGTGTGATCCCGAGTGAATGAGTAACTATCAGCTGTAGCTTGAGTGTTCCTCTCCAAACAGTTTAATCCTAATATCGAGAGCACGCTGGACAGACTGAAGATCTGCGGTAAAGTCGCCTTGTGCATGCTTGTGTGATCCCCGAGTGAATGGTAACTCTCAGCTGTACTTGAGTGTTCTTCTCCAAACAGTTTAAGCCTGATATCGAGAGCCACGCAGTGCAGACTGAAGGGCTGAGGTAAAGTTGCCTTGTGCATGTTGTGTGATCCCGAGTGAATAAGTAACTCTCAGCTGTACTTGAGTGTTCTTCTCCAACCAGTTTAAGCCTGATATCGAGAGCACGCTGTGCAGACTGAAGGCCGAGGTAAAGTCGCCTTGCGCATGCTTGTGTGATCCCGAGTGAATAGTAACTTTCAGCTGTGCTAGAGTGTTCCTCTCCAAACAGTTTAATCCTAATATCGAGAGCACGCTGGGCAGACTGAAGATCTGCGGTAAAGTCGCCTTGTGCATGCTTGTGTGACCCCGAGTGAATGGTAACTCTCAGCTGTACTTGAGTGTTCTTCTCCAAACAGTTTAAGCCTGATATCGAGAGCACGCTGTGCAGACTGAAGGGCTGAGGTAAAGTCGCCTTGTGCATGTTGTGTGATCCCGAGTGAATAATAACTCTCAGCTGTACTTGAGTGTTCTTCTCCAAACAGTTTAAGCCTGATATCAGAGAGCACGCTGTGCAGACTGAAGGGCTGAGGTAAAGTCGCCTTGTGCATGCTGTGTGATCCCGAGTGAATAGTAACTCTCAGCTGTACTTGAGTGTTCTTCTCCAAACAGTTTAAGCCTGATATCGAGAGCACGCTGTGCAGACTGCTGAGCTGAGGTACAAGTCGCCCTGTGTCATGCTGTGTGATCCCGAGTGAATGGTAACTTCTCAGCTGTACTTGAGTGTTCTTCTCCAAACAGTTTTCTTCTGCTACTAAGTGTACGCTTTGCAGACTGAAGAGCGGAAGAAAAGTTGCCTTCAGTATGTTGTGTGACCCTGAGTGAATGGTAAGTATCTGCTGTGCTTGAATGATCTTCTCTGAACATTTCCTCTTGGTATCAATTGCGCCTTGCAGAGACTGTGGAGCTGAGGAAGAGTCCCCATTTTCATGTTGTGTGGCTCCCAGTAAATGATAACTGTCTCGTGTGCTTGAGTGTTGTTTTCCTGACAGTTTCTGTTTGATATGTGCACGCTGATTAAACCGAAGAACTGAGATAGGCGCTTTTGGTTTTCCATGTTGCTTTTCTCCGAATGAATGATAGCTGTCAGCTGTTCTTGATCGCTGGGCTTTAGGCAGTTTGACTAACACGCTATCTAAGCTCAATCGTGCTGGACTTCGAAATGCGCTTCTTTCGCTACAGAGCTGAAAGTGAATGGGGCTTTCCTGAGTTGATTGAGTGCCCTTTCATGACTACTAGAAAGTGCTTCCGCAGAATTGGCGGTTCTGTTGATCTTCCCAACAGTGCTGTGTTTCCAAAAGAACACCAATCATTGGTTGTTCTTTCTCTTCTAACCTCTTCAAATTGCAGGGATCTTTTTCCTATCTTGGACACTTTCACTGCATCACCTGCAACTTTCCTTAATACATCCTGCAGCATGTTATTGGCATTACACTGAAAAATAAACAAACCAAGTGAACTTCTGACGGGACGTTTTACAATATCTCTCCTTATTTCCTGCGCAACGTTGGCTATCGATAGTCTCGTGCCACCATCCATTAACCGTTCGGTTGCTTCGCTTACAAGAGAAAAAACTACTACTTTAAGCGGCTCGTGTGTCATTCCCTTTCCGCAAACTTTCATTCCAGTGTTTTCTCTTCCCGGATTAATAAGTAGTTGTGTATTTTCTAACTTTCTGCATTCCTGGAGTGCATTGCGGTAGCGCCATGACAGTGGCGAGTCACTGCGAAAACGATAATAAATAGCAAGTATCTGAAACGCAATTGTTCCGAGAACGCTCCTCACGGGGCTGCCATTCAATGAGGGAAGAGCATCTTCCAAGCTTTTTACGCCAGCTGCTGTTTCACCTTTAACCAGATGATTGATGCCGCTATAACACAAGTGCTTTCCATCATCACCAGCCGAAGAAGGTGGAGCTTCGATGTCCTTCGCTTCAGAGAGCAAGTCCGTCAATTTTCCTGTTTGGCTCCAGGTTACGTGATACAGACCCTTAGAAACAAGCAATTGCCCATAGAACACATTTTCCTTGAGCGTCCTAGCCATGTTTATAGCTGAGTCGTAAATCTTGTTAAACTTGAATTCTGCCTTCCAATAAACTGAGTATAAAAAGAGCTCAGCGTTCACCAAGACCTCAAAGACTCTGATAGCTGTTTCAGAATCTGAGCAGCCCTCTATTAAACTTTGAGTAATGCTTTGTTCATCTTTGTAGAAGTCGATGAATGCTAACAACGAATGGCCTGTTAAGAACTTTTCATTTAGCTCCTGGAATCGGCAAATGTTAAACTCTTTCAAGCGGGCTTTTGATTTAAGAACCGTTTCTCTCATTTCATGTTCTCCCCGTTTGTTTGCAAACGAACGGATGAGCGGATGCATTAAGAATGACCCAGGCTCAGCAGTTGATTCAAGTAGAGATTTTCTCCGAAGATTGTTCAATAGTATCTTCGCCATAGTAATCTGTGGTAAACCCAGAACAGCTGCAGCAATTTTCGGATCGAAACTATCTGGAAGAACACACAAGGACACAAGAGCTTCTCTTTCTTGAGAAGAAAGTCGCTGAAAAGAAGAGTCAAAGAGGAGTTTCAATCTAAGATTGCGTGGATAATCTAGATTGTCCAACATCTCTACAATGCTATGATCGCCCAAAGATCCCTTCAAGTCATCTAGAACTTGAATCAGTTCAGCATTATCTTCTGAAATAGACGAACAAAGTATTTTCATGGCCAACGGTACGTGAGCGCAGATTTGCGAAACTCGTTCGCAGTCAGAGTTGGTTGCATTTGGGAGTAAGTCGTGAACAAGCTTTTGAGATGAGGTCGCGTCTAATGAACGTATTCTCACGGCGTGGTGGCCTTTCAATTGCACACTCATAAATTCCTAAAGATTGCCTTGTGGATATAAGGATTGTTACTTTTTCAGTACGTCTGAGAATTTCTTCAAAGGAAATGTGTGAAATCCTCTTTCATTTCCGGTCCTCTACTTAATAAATCATCGGCATTATCAAGAATTAATGCAAAAGAATCTGACATTTTGCTTAAAAGTCTGAAAACCTCGTGATTAATTGAAAGGCGCTGTTGATTTTGTTAGGCCAGTTGAAGCAGGTCGTCCGAATAAAACTGAGAAACTGTGACGCCAGATCAGCTGTTGACTGAAGTCCTCTCAAGGAGAATGTAGTACACCGTCAGTCCCTGAGAATGGAGATGATGTCCCACGGCGATTGCAACAGATGTTTTACCGAATCCAGGCGAACCCCAGATCGACACGATTCGTGTGGATCCAGCAGTCCACGTGGCCAGCGATTTCTTTACACTCCTTCTGGCGGCCAGTAAAGTGTGGAACCATTGGTGGTAGACATGGTTTTGACAGAGATGTGTTTGTATCTTATAGAAAGACCAAATAGAAGTAGTAATAATCATAAAGAATATTTACACCGAAAGTATTGATTAATGATAGTATTCTGTATGCCCTGCGCATAACAGACACTTACTTATAAGTGTGTAGAAATACTGCAATGACCAGGAATTAATCTAGCAGAGATATCATTCTCAAAAGAAACCAATGTTCTGCGCCGTTGGGCGCCGTCAAGTTGATTAAGTTTATTAATTAACTGGAAGTAGTCAAAACTACTACATCTCGAACAGGACCCACCAAGACACAAAATAGTTGGTGGTCTCTGCCTGCACCCCCCCCTTGCTTAACGTCAAAGATGGTGTCTTTATGGCATAGCCACCCTCTATCCAGCAGTAAAAATTACAGTGAGATTCAAACCTTACTTTCTTGTTTGTCTAGTAATTCCGACTCTGCTAGCTTGAATATTCCTGCAACTCAAATTTAAAGCCAATAAAATGTTGTGGTAATGTTCGAGACAGATGGTGTCTCTGAGAACCCCCTCCTACCCTAAGGTGGGTCCTGTTCGAGTGTAGTAGTTTTGACCGAGTTCCTTAACAGTAACTGCCGTGATTTGTGCTCTCTTCCAAAACAAATATCCGACTCACTAGAGATAATTAACTTCTTGACACTCCTCATCTAAGCGGAAATAATGGACAAGCATAAATGCCCAGTTATGAACTCGAGCTCACCCACACTGAAAGTCACGAATTTATTGTGTCGATCTTTATCTGTGCTATAAGTGAGTTTTTACCTTGCTTGCCGTTGAGCTAATTCTTGTCCCATATCATTGATCTTTTGTTCCAATCTGTTGTGCCGTCGAAGCGAGGTCTTCTTTACTTGCACAGCTCTCCACTTTTTCCTTTATTGCAGTTGATAACCCCTTAACTCGTCGAGTTCTGCTGAGCACATGCCCTCCAAAAACTTTTGATATGCCCGGGCCTCCTCATTTATAGCTTGCTGTAACTTACGTACTTCTTCAGTGGGAAAGTCTGACTCAGTCAAACTCACCAATTGCACCAATGGGGTCTGTCTTGACTCCAAGAGCTTTGAATGCCTCTTTAGAGAGCTGTACGAATTGATCAAATTTTGGTTTATCGATCTTAGAACTGGTTGAGTGACAAATTGTGTTCCTTAACAGTCGAAGTTGGTCAATTGCAAGTGCAAATGTCTCTGCCTTGTCTTCCACTTGGGCTTACCACAGCTGCATGGAACTTCCCATGAGCTAACTTATGAGGCTTTCACGTACAGATTACTGAGAGTCTGGGGATGACCTTTGCTGTCGCGCAAAGCGAAGGACTGCGCATAAATAGTAGCCTGGAACAAGGCTGTACAATCCCATTCTTCATAAGAGAGGTTTGTGGGAACTTTGGTTTTGCCACCCTCTGTACTGAGAAACGAATTCCTTACCAAAATGGAGTCATTCCAAGCTGGGAGATACGGGAAGGTGTTGTCCCACATGAATTTGAAAGTTTGGCGTAAGGCGTTAGGAAATTCATTCAGTACAAGGGAAGCAAACTTGAAATAGTTTAGCTCCTCGTCCTTAAAAGGCTGCAGAGTCATCTTTGTTGTCTTAAATGATCACAAGATCTCCTGGATAATTCACCTGAAAGAACTAAAGAGGAAAAAATAATGATTTTGTTTTAAAGCGGCTTGATTTGAAAGAGGCTTCCTTTTGATATATTTGCAAATAGGAAGTAAAGAAATAAATAAAAAATTTAGTCCTAACTACGAAAGGGTCGATCGGACTACGTATTTGTATGTTATTTTGAAATAAAGTATTGTATGATTCATAGTTAGTCCCATGACTGACACGTGCACCCAACACTGATTGTAAGCACGCGCAATGTCACTACCCGACGTTTGGTATTACCGTGCCCGGTGGCGTATGTCTCAAATGCAAATTAAATCTCATATCCAATCTGCAGACAAACATTGATACCGTAATGATTTACCATACCAACTTGTGGTGGGGGAGGGGGGGGGGGGGGGAAAGAAGCCTTATTGTATTTTATTTGGGTGCATGATGGCAGCTGGGCTCTTGTTGAGGACGGAGGAGGCTTATTATTTGGATTAAATCATACCTGTATGTGTGAATAAAATAGAGAGTTTTGATGGGATGAAATTAAACTCTCACATGAGGGAATTGAATAACTGGCTTCGAGGACAATTGGTACTCTAGTTCATTGGAAATATACTTATTGTTAGCCGCATGGATTACACACTGATAGCGCTGTTGTTGAAACATTTCAACTGAACAGGGGCGCTTGAAGAATATAGAACAGAAGCTTCCAAATTAGCTCACAATGTCTTGTCAGCTCAAATCAATCCAGCTCATCATGCAAGTTAGGGAACTTTTTAAATTTTTGAATATTTTTCTGCAGCAAAGTCTCTCCTGGATCAGAGGGAGCGAAAACTTGTTAAAAGGAATAGCTCCCATTTTTACTCATTAAAATTACTATTCTGTGCGTGATTTGATTAAGCATGCATTTCTTCTCGATTCACACTGTTCCACTAATTTATGTACATTTACCAACTGATCGTGCCAGTGTTGCAAAAATCTTAGGGGGGAAGAAAAATACTGAGTGATTCTTATGCCCTTTTCAACCGGTCAAGACCGTTAGCACAAATCCAAACGAGTAATCCTGTAAGAGCGCACCACCTAAACCAGTAGAGACATGTTTACCGTTAACGTTTATCTGCGGTTTGAGGTTAGACGTTTGGCGTCCGCCGTTCATATGCGTTACTCGATTTAGATTAGAGTAAACTGGAGCGAGTAGAAATCATCCTGTCAATGCATTGGACATCGTAAGAACTGCGCCAAAAAAGTAGGTAAACGTATGTTTTCTAGCATGCGTAAACTTTATAAAAGAAGTAAAGCATCGTAAAACACACACATCAACTTAATCCGCCACCATATTGGATTTTCACCAGTATCAGCGCCTTTCTACAAACAGCAACAAAACAAACAAAAAGGCTAGGTAATTGCTCATTTGCCTAAAAATTATAAACCAATTTGCAGAAAAATGGTTAATGTATTCGATTTCAGGGTTTGCACGCAGAAAAAAGTTCAAGACAATAAAGGCTGAGGTAAATGACTTGCGTAGAGAAACCTACCTCTTGACGATAAAAACGCGAGTCGAAAACCTCAAACGTGAACTCTTAGCCGTTTCGCGGTTTGCAGAAAACGGTGCATCTCAAAGTCTTTAATGTATTTTAAAATGTCAAATTAAAACTGAAAGTGCTTCGGTAAGCAAAAATGTAACACTGACATAATACTCATTAATAGATAGTTTGTCTTCTGACCTAAACTTTGCTCAATTTTTGTTAACCAACTTTATGACTTGGAATAAAACTTCTCTTAAACACAAAAATGAAAAAAGTAATTTCAATATGGTGGAAAGCATTTTTTTCTGATCCGCATTCCGCGGTTTATGTGATTGCGAGCTTGCTAGTTAATTGATCGCTTAAACCTGATCAAAGAATGAAACTAATATAGGGTATCTACAGAGAACTCGTTAACATACATTTACAAGAGGACTTATAAAAAAATCGATTGGTAAAGGCAGTAACATCGAAAACAAGTCGTAAAACACTCACAGTAGATATTGATTGATGAGTTGAAAAAAGCTTGTTAGAAACGTAAAGAAACCCAGAAAAACGCAACTTTAATTTATCTCAGTAACTGAGGCTAACACAATACCTTGATCGGTTTCACGGAATTTAAAACTGGTTAACTAATATAGAATCTATGGAAAGCAGATATTGCATCGACTCGCATTCCAAGAAACCATGCACAAAGAATGGAACTAACCTGATGACGCATTACACCTTGGGGCAGCCTGCATAAAACTTACACAGACTCTCAGAAGACGTACTCTCTAAATTCGTGAAATTTACATCATTCTAAAACATGCTATAAACGCAGAAAGAAATACAATTTGGTGATAGCTACCTTATTCGGGTTCCGAGTAAAATCTGCACACTTTATGGACGATCAAAGTGGATGATAAATAGATGACGGTCTCACGCACAGTCTACAAGAAATGAAAGAAATTGATCAGGCGTAAAGTCTTTCGGCTTCCTGCAAAAAAAGGCTCTCAGTATGACGTTATCTCCAAATTAAATGTTTCAACCTTTGGCAAAATGATTACACGGAACTGTTTTGTGAGATGAGAAGGAAACAATGGAACTTTAAAACCTGAATGTGCTACGGTTTAATTTCCCTGTTCCGACTTTTAAAGGGGCAAAATTGTGATGGCGTAATTGGGTGAAGGGTTTGTATGATCTCTGATTGAAAACCAAAACCAGATTTTAAATTTTTTTTGTAACGTTTCTTGGTCTAATTTCTTCCCTTCCTTGCTTGGAAAAAACAACCGGCCACCTCCAGGATCTCCGGGCCATCATAACCACAAAAGTATCCAAGAAATAAGTATTTTCTTGAACAACTTCCAAGCAAATTTAAACTCTTTAATTTGTCCCTCAGAAGAAACATTTCTGAACTTCCATTTTTCAGGTTCCCTGACAAAAATTTGTAACTAGTAGACAAGTGACCGAAATTTACAATACCTACCAGATGGAAGAATTGTCAGCCTAACATAATCTACACCTTGGATGGTGGTGGATTGGGAAGATTGATTCAGTATAGGGAGTAATTAAGTATCAATGTTTCTGTAGGGAAAGGAATAGAACAAGCTACAGTTAATCGAGGAAAATGTTAGCAAGGCCGGTAAACATCAAAGAAGCAAAAATACAGGCTAAGATTTATGTTGGAAGGCCCCAAACCCTGCATATCTTTTTATTTTCTGCTCATAGACTACGCATGAATAGATACATAATTGCAATGGTTTTATTGGTTAGTTGTATGAGCACAGGTAACCACCTGGTCCTGGTTGTTCAAAGGCTGGATAACGCTATCCACAGGATAAATCACTATCCAGCGGATAAGGGTTAACAAAACAAACCGCACTATCCACTGGATAGCGACTTATCCGGTAGATAGCGTTATCCACCCTTTGAACAACTGGGGCCTGTTGTATTTTGTCAGGGTTTTAAGCAGGTGTACCCCCAAAATAGCAAACAAAAACATACAACAAAGCAAGTTGGCAAGTTTCCTATTCCCTCAATTAACTATGAATGCCAAGTCAAGTGAAGCGTACCCCTCAAGATACATTTAAAATTATTTGAATATTAAACCTGCTGGTTATTTCAAGAATACAGTTTCACTGTTGAAATAATCAATTCATTATTGCATTCGGGTTCAACTGTATTCAAATAAACAATTCATCAATAATGTAATCTTGAGGGTACACGGTTTGACTGTGACTTAAAACCCCACAATCCCTTCTTTGAATAACGCGGCTGTTAGACCCTCGGTAACAAACCCACGGTTAAGAAACTTTACCTCCGGATTAGAAACATATGGGCTCTGAGGTTGGTGATGCTGGATACACGCGAACTGGCCAAGATTTCGGCACTTTTGGACTTCGGAGGCACTTGAAAGAAGCTGAGATTGGGCCAGTGAAATCCAAGTTTAAGATATTAAAATTATCACAAGAGTATAAATTGCTCGAGGGGCAGCCAAGCTGAAACACACTCCTTGCATTTGATTCAGCAGTTAAGCATAAGCATGACACGGTGATAAATGCTGAGTACTTAATACTTTGAGAGGTCTGGTCAATACCAGTGAAGGTGTTAAAATATTTGCTGGTTTTCTGGGAAGTCATTCACAGAAGTAGCCTTAAACTGAAAACGCGCTACAAAGTTGATTTTTTCTCTGAGCGCATTAGACATCCTAGACTGATTTCATTTCATGTAAAAGGAAGTTGAAGTCGAGCTCGGACAAAACTAGTGTGAATGCAATGCCAGTGTTCATGGCCGCCAGCTTCTGCAGCCGGTGATTCATCGACTACAAGCGTTGCTGCTCCCTCTGCTTGAAAGGGATCTTTTACTGCAGTTTTCAGTAGCTGGATCGAGGATGAAAAATTAGTCATGAGAAATGACAAGGTTTGATTAGCATGAATTTCTTGTTCCTTGGCATTGCTCCTCAAATTAATCACATTTTCGAACTAGCCATGCCGGTGACTTCAAAGGTAAAAAAGTTTAGGAGTAATAATTACTCTAGGCCGGCGCTTTTCATCCAGTCAGGCTTTGAATCCGACAGAACGCCTCTTGTAAGTATTCGGTGCATTTTAATTACGTCAAATCCAAAGTGAAAGTGCTTCCGTAAGCGAAAATTTTCTCTTCTCTCAATGAAACAAGCTAGGAGCGCTTTTCTGAGTTTATGTTTTTGACTAACTTTTGCCCAGTTTCTGGCCGGTTTGACAGGTTTGTGAATTCGAATTCTGCTTCTCGTCAAATCCAATGCAAAAACTGGCGAGTTCGTAATGTAATTGTCAGTGATGGAATTGAAAACATTCCTGAGTTCATATTTCGTAGTGCTTGCTGATTTTAAGCGTACTAGTCTTTTTAAAGTTAATTGCCGCTAAAATTGATCGAACTGATAAACAATTAAGATTCGAAAACTATACCAATAACTCGAACTGATTACTAAGAACGCCAATATGGAACATACGTAGTAAAAAGTAGATGTCGATTGATCATTTGATTAACTCCGCATGCTATAAAACTAAAGAAAACTAAGGAATGGGACATCAACTTAGAGAAACATAGTACCTTAATTGGCTCCGGGTGAAAGCTGCTCTGTCACTGAACGACCAGATTGGATGATAAATGGATGAAAACAATCCAGGGAAAGCTGATTATTCGAAGGCCTCCAAGATGTGGGAAAATGTGATCACGCGTAACTGAAAGCCCTCGGGCATCCTGCTAAAAAAAAAAACCTAGACAGGCTCACGGTAAGACGTCATCTACAAATTTGTTAACACAGAAAATTATGAATGTTACAGCCGATGATAAAATGCATGTAAGAGATTGTCTAGGAAGACAAATTAAATCAAATTTAGGGAAAACAAGGTAATATAATTCACTCTCTGAATGTCAATCGTCACTCATCGTCTTGAGTCGCAACGATTTTTAGTGTAAATAAAGCGAATGTGGTCTTTCTTTGGAGAACCCTTCTTTTTCTTTTTCTTTCCAAACTTCCTTTATACTAAAACAATTAGATTATTCGCTCTCGATTTCTATACGGGAGTTTAGTAGAAATTTACTAGTCGTTCAAAACTATCTAAATCCTGGAAGCGGCCTCCAGCGCACACAGTTACGCTACTCGCTATCTATCACAGAATAGATAGTGAGAAATTATGACAAGCTTCAGCAACTAGTACAAAACCAAATAGCAACATGTAATTGACATAATAGGTTTTGTTCAGTTTCCAAAGACTAGATGTAAATTAAAAAGCGATTGCTCATAACAGAAACATGATTTCAGATTAAGCTCTACGACAAGCTTTCCATTCTTTTTTCATTTTTTTTTAACAGTTATGACTGTAACACAATAACATTAAACTGCTGAAATCATCGAATAAGAAAACAGACAAAGATGCAAGTTTGCCAAGATCGAGATTATTGATAAATCATTACAGTACTGATCATCAAAAGCACTATATAAAGCCTTAATCCAGAAGGTCTGGAATTCTGTATACTTATATACAGTTGTTCCTACGGACAAAAGATCTAGATTCTGTTGCTTTCAAACGTCATTTAGCTCAGTCATACATCAGTCAATTGAAACCCCGGCCTTTCGAGCCCCGGGACATAAAGAGGGATTTAACATTTACCCAGTGTTAAAAGACGGCTTATTTCCCCACTACCGGGGCCAATAAGTTTGTTAAAAGCCCCGTATAGCGGAGGCATCCGAACACTGGACTGAACCAACAAGAAACAACTCAAATCGGCATCGTTGGTCTTAGAGACGTTGCAAAGGTCAAACTTTACCTGTTTTTGTTTACA
>JAHPZR010008714.1:20000-24044 GCA_019787425.1 Platygyra sinensis | reverse complement strand
GTCATTATATACAGGTTGGACTTTATTTTCAACTTTTAAATCCAAATCCCGTGAAGTAGTCAGACTAGTAAACATACTCCAGACTTGTCGTCTCATGCCTGCTAATAGGACAAGAAAGGGCAGTTTACCGGATGTAGTTGTGGGGTGCTTTTGTTGTTTCTTGTATTTCCTGAAGCCCCTAAAGGCTTCACATAAGCTTAAGGTATCAAATAAGTCCTAAAACAGTCTAATGTATTTATCATATTTTGCTGCTATTTCATTCAGTTTAGGCCAATAGATGAATCAAACCAGGTGAAGGAAAAAATGGCACATAGTATTTTTTCTTCTGACCAACAACTGACACATGTAAACAGAAATCATCTCCACTGGCAATGTTAAAGATCTCAAGGGTTCTGCTGACCGACCACTGTTGCTGGGATGTGGGATCTTTGGAAGATGCTGTAAAATGTATTTTGCAGTTCTAGAAAATATCCATACTCCCTCCCAGAAGGGATTAGAATTTCCTGGGGGTTGGGGAGTTCTGTAAGGCCAAAAAGTTTAAAGGAATGTATGAAGCTTAACTAGAATTTCCAGAAGGGTGGGGAGGGGGTCCCTTCTATGGGGGAGGTATGGATATTTTCTGGAATTACATATTATAGAGGGATGTCACTGTTAAACAGTTTAACAAGCATCTCTCGACAGAGTTTCATGTTATTAAAGAACCATTGCTGATGGTATGTGTACAGAAAGCAAACCTTATCTGTTAGTAATGCAGTTTCGCAGTGTCGAGGGGAAAGCATAAACCTTTCATAGAACATTACAAAGCCATACCTTGTTGTTAAAAACTCAAGAGTGGTTTTATGTCATTATGCACATTGCCCCTGAAGTTGTGGCAGTCACTCATCTGCCATCATATGCTTGCTATATTTATTCCCTTTGACTCCTGCTGGGGTAGATTGCAACCAGGATTGGATGCAAGTTCTGTTTTGTCCCTCAGGGAAGACTGCTTATTGAATAACCCACAGTCGAGGGCTTCATTAGATTACCTCATGGTAAACATTAAATCACTACAGATATAATTTTAAGATCTTGGCATCAAATTTCAAACTTTGTGTCTACATTGTTAATGTTTAATTACAATAATAGTAAATTACTATTAAATTAATATAATGGTAATACTATAAAAAGGGTTTCGCAGTAGTGTGTTGAAAGTAGAAATAAGTTTGAGGATTTTTTTTCATTTCCTTTGTTAAGATGGCGTTAAGTAATACTTTCTTGGCTTCGATAAGTAGAATTTCACAACAAAAGTGCTTAACAATAAGGGAAAAATTAAAATAAGATTTCAAATGCCTTACAGTCTTTCCCGTAAAACCGTGAACACCAGAGAAAATTTCTGGAATGTTTATTTCGCGACCAATCAGAAGCGAGATGAAACCTCAAAAGATAACTGCCAAACCGCAGCATGCATTAGTCACGACTTGATTCGAAACGAGCTGGCTTTTTTTTCC
The DNA here is from genome assembly GCA_019787425.1 of Platygyra sinensis. Classification (NCBI taxonomy): domain Eukaryota; kingdom Metazoa; phylum Cnidaria; class Anthozoa; order Scleractinia; family Merulinidae; genus Platygyra; species Platygyra sinensis. The sequence continues at coordinate 22,557 of JAHPZR010008714.1, read as the reverse complement.
AATGAACTGGCTTTTCTTCCATGACTAACCCGGCTTCAAAAACCAAACTACCAAATTCGGAATAGCCCTAGAAGCGAGTGTAAATTGTCAAAATTTACAACGGTACAAGTTTTCGGATGAAGGCTTCTTCGCTTCAAGAAAATACAGATCGAAAATCACCAATCACAGCCAACTAGCATGACCTTTTGAACTACACGTGAAGTACACCGGTCAGCCCCACTTCTGATTGGTTCGTTATTTTTTGCTCTCAGACGCGCTGTCTAGCCTTGGCTGATCCTATCTACTCGATTCAACATCGTTTTCCCGTAATATGTCACTAAACATACATACATACATACATACATACATACATAAACTTTATTCCTCTCGATATATAAATAAGCAAAAATACAAAAAGAACAATTTCAGTACTTGAAAACAGTAATGTTGAAGATTTATCGTGGAAGAAAAAGCCAGCTTGTTGTTTCGAATCAAGTTGTGACTAATCCATGCTGCGGTTTGGCGGTTATCTTTTGCGGTTTCATCTCACATTTGATTGGTCGTGAAACAATAAACATTTCAGAAATTTACTCTGGTGTTCACGGTTTTACGGGAAAGACTGTAAGTATTCGTAAATCTAAAATAGAAATTTACAAGCGCCTTATAATTTTTTGTTTGTGTGCCTCGTAAGAAAGCACAGCCAACAGTACAATGGCATGGAATAACCCAGAGATACCTAAGGTGGCTCCTTCTTGTGTTACAATTATGTATTGATCAGGTAATTCATCTGTAAGGATACCGATACAATTTTTTGTGTCACTAAGGATACCAACATTTTACTTATCATTTGAATTAAGGTGGCTCTTGTGTTACAGTTTACATATAGTTTAAGAGATTCATAGCAAGGGATAACTACATATCTTTTCTTGTGTTAGTAGTTTGGTTTTGGAGTTCCAGGATTAGGGATATCAAGATATTTTTACCTATTGTTTAATTTAAGGTTGATCTTTCTTTTGTTACAATTTAGTTTAGGCGATTCATCACTAAGGATTCCAACATATTTGTACTTTTCAGTAACCTCTTTATCAGTATTAGCTATTGCCCTAGCAACACAGCATGTGAGGGTCTGCAAACCTTATTTGATGAGATATCATAGCAGCCTGAGAATAAGTAATAAGTATTAGATATTCAAATCGACAAATCACTACGGCTACCTTTTAAAAATTAGCCTCCTCTAAACTCTTTAACACAGAAATTGGTTTCATTTATACAAAAAAAGCCCATTAGAGCAGCATAATTCTGAAATGTATAATGATTTTTCACTTCATTAGCCTGCGTGGCAGGCGTCCGAAGGGGAGGGAAAGGGGAAAAGCAAGCGCATGAAGCGCGAGAACAGACGCGTGAGGATCGCAGTAGGGGACGCCTGCAAGGACGCTATTGTTTTCTTCATTCCGCCCTCTAATTAACTATGCAAAACCCACTCAACTGTGGAATGTCTGGCTGTCAAAATCATCCAATCAGAATCACACCACTTCTTTCGTGACAAAATCTGAAGGCGCCAATGGGTTCTCCTATTTCTTGTTTTTGTTGTTTTGCACGAAAAATGAATTTTAAAATTTGAAGACCTTAGCTTCGGACGTTGGGAAAAACGAGAAGACGCCAGGCCAAAAAGAAAGCAATTGTAACAATGTTTGTAGAGTTTGCCAGATAAATCTAAAAGTAACATATGGCAAATGTGTGGCTAAAGCTCGTGGAAATATATTCAAACCATCGGTGGGAAAAGAAATATTCGGAGTTGTCTTAAGCGAATGTCTGAAGAGCTTTGGGATAACAGTGATTGCTTCTTACATCAATTCGCAGTCGGCCTGCAGTGCCTGTTCATGTTTCAACTGTATGCGACTCACAAGCCACTAAACTGCTACTCAGTAGTGTTCTTCTTCAATGATTGTAGAAATCGCTTATCTGTGACACTTTTCGCCGATGCACAGACAACGTGAAATTTGCCCCTTCGATGTCTTCCAAACAAACTAGCTTCTGAGCTTAATATCAGGCAGTAAATTTCATGGCCTCGACTTCAATAATCAGGTCGCTAACAATTCTGAAAAGTAACATCGGCTAACCTATGATGAATTAGTTCGAAATGATCTCTAGATTTATCCGCCTGGTTGAATATAAATGTAAGAAGACCTTAATGGTTTCGAATGACAGGTCGCTGACCAATCAGAAGGATGAAGTTAGGTAATTCATTAAATCTGACCAATCAGGATTTTTACGTTCGTCTGGTGGACGTAAAAAACAAAGAAAACAATAGCGTCCTTGCAGGCCGTTCCTTCTCCCTCCGATCCCGCGCTCATTTTGACTTTCCGCACTCCCTTTCTACGGCCTGCCATGCAGGCTATCACTTCATTATTAGTCATTGTTTCACATTGCAAAGTATGTGGAAGCTTGTAGTTGCCCAGATGTTTCATCTTAAGGCAGTGCACCAATAATGGGACAGGACAGATGTGTCATCTGTTAAGTTAGCAGAAGCCTACTATGTAATGTGAGACTGATTACGGATTAAAAGACAAAATCATAA